>JANHGN010024041.1:0-34651 GCA_024605025.1 Megaceryle maxima | reverse complement strand
ATGGAATCTATGTAACTAATACTGGTGCTAATCTGTTCCCATTGAAGTCTGGCAAAAGTACAACTGGTTTTACTGCCACAGGTTGAGGCCCATAAAAATACAGTTTGAATAAGATAAGTCTCATTCTCAATATAACCCAATTTCTTGCAGTAACTTCAGTGCCTTTCCTTTCAAGGATTTACATTCTTGTAATTAGAAGGGTTGTTTTTTTAATACTATTTAGTACTTTTTTTTTAATGGTCATAAACAAATATGTTAACAGGCTCAAAAGATTTATTAGTCAGCCTTAGAACGACACGGTTGGTAGATGAACTCTCTAGCAAGCTTCTTTCTTGCTATACTTAAAAGCTTAGTAACACAGGAGAAAACAGAAAATCTGAACTGCAAGAGCTTAGTGTGTTCCACCGGTTGACAAAAGAAAGAGGATGAATCCCTTTGCTCCCACCCAGGGAACAGATATTTCATTGTTCCACTGTCCACAACTTGTCTGAATACCTTTCATTTGGTAACGGCCCGGGAACTGTAATCTTACCATCTGACATGGCAGAAGGACAAGATCATTCTGAATACAGGAGCACTGGCAAGGATTTTAAACAGATAACCAACCTTTCAACTACTGTAATCAAACAGGTACAGAGACACAGCAGCGCCTTGCACCGGACGCGAAGTTGACATTCAATTCCTAGGACAATCTGTACAATAAAGGAGCAGTAGAATAAAGATCAACTTCCAGTAGTTAGCATTCAAGAGCAGAGTAGTTCAGGCCTGCTTGAAAAAAACACTACTAGAAGAGCTCCGAAGCGTTAACAATTTTCCCCCTGCCCAGCTCCCTTTTAAAAGCTTACTAAACTAGGAGCATGAAATAACACTCATCTAGCAATAAATGTTTTGTCATAGCGTGCTTGATTTTATCTTCCTTTCAAACTGCTTTGCTTAATTCTCTCGTTATGAATTAATTGCAAAGTGTTTTAGATATTACACATCCAGATTTAACATACCCACTTATCCAAAACACACCAAATTGTATAGGAGGGTTTCCCAAACATAAAGCAAGCCGTTCAAAACACTAAGCCTTGAGGTGCCTTGCAGAAGGGGAGAAGGGTTTGCATCCACCTCTGGACGTGCAGCTGCTCATAGTCATATTTTTCATCTGCTTAGGGTGCTTGCAAGGAAAAGACAAACATTGTAAAAAGAAGTAGAGGATGCAAGTTAATGAATGGAATCCAATCATAATGTCATTTCTTGAAGGGGCAGGGAGCTGTCAATAGGGAGAACAGCATGAAGAACAAAGATGAGTGTCTGCCAAGATAACTTAAGACCAGTAGACAGTGTCCCAGATTCCTTACCTGATCCATAGGTTTCCTTTAATTACAGAGTCTTTTTGTAGTTATAGAAAACACCACCACCGATTTCTTCTTTGTACTGCGCAAACCCCTTCACACCCGGGAACTGGACATCTTCCTGCAAAATCATTTCCAGGCCAGTTAAAGACACCAGCCTTTATTCTAGGTGCTTACAACTGCAGCACTAGCAGGTCTGTGAAATCATTTTTTTTTCTCAATAAAAACACCCTTTATGAAAAAACCCACAAACCTCACAAACAGAAAATTAGCTTCACTAGTATAATTTATACTTTCTTCTAGAAAAGCACTGCTTGCAGCTGGTGGTCTGGTACAATAGCATAGTGTTCAAACTATGTGACTGGATGGGAAGAATCAAACAAGTCCCCAACATTTTAAAGTGGGGAGAAAAAATTTCATCATTTAAGGAAAAGCTTGGACACGTGGTACTGTCAGAAAGAGATATTAAAAAAAAAATTTAAAAGATACTCTTAAGGTGTGCTGTTTGTCAGCCTCCAAAAAGAAATAAAGAAATAGGCAGCTGAGAAGAACCCAGGGAAATATTCTCCAAGACCATCCTCAAATTTTAGTTCAAGACTCCAAAAATCTCCCAGGTTGAATTCATTCAACACGGCATAGTCTTTCCCTGTGGTGTGCACAGAGCACCAGGAGAACAATCAACCCTATAACCTGTCAATCAAAGCATTTTAATGCTGCAGCATCCAGCAGAAGGCAAAAAAACCCACTTGCCCTGGAGTGTAGAGAAAAATGGATATGTAAGAATAAATGTTTGTATGAGATACGGATGTAAGGGAAAAAGTGAGAGATAACATTTTGGCCAAGAATTTCTGCATATTAGGGAAATAAACAGGTGAAAAATAGCTGTAACTCATGAAAAAAACCTGGGGAAAATGGGAGGAATGAATAAGAGAGGGAATGCCAAGTTAAACTCAAGAAACAAAAAGCCTGTTATATGCAAAGCATGAATGGAAATTCTGAAACATTAATTCTTCTAATTTTGCCAAGTCTGATAAAAATATCCTATTTGAAAGACAAAACAAAAACCAGCTTGACAAAGCGTTTGGGCTTTTTTGTCATTGTTTTGGTTTTAATTTTAAGAACTTTCACACTAAGATGGGTCTATAAGAAATTTCTTGTTAAAAAATTATTATTGGGGCAGAAAACAGCTACTTTTAACCCTTTGGGCATAGCGAAATGTACTATATTACAGCCTAATGAAAGGGGTCTTTGTAAGACCACAGTATGTATATTGTTCTTCTGCTGTCCCAATTATTATAAAAGATCCACTTTACATCAAGTGCCTCGAGGCATACCAGGGACAGGACACTGGTGGTCTTGATGGTGTTAAGAATTACATAAATAAAGTCTGCTTTAGCTCTTCCGTTATGATAAACGTCCCAAATTCTTGTCTGAGTTTAAGTGGAAATAGTGATGGAGATGTCACAGTCGGAGATGTCATGATTGTGTGAAATGAAGTAGGAAATCATTTAATTAGGTCATGACTCATTTCAATTTCTGTGCGATGTTTTCTTCACAGACTGGTCCGAACACGTTGCTTAAATCCTCAGAGAATTAATATTTTCTATAGGTAATAATATTCTTTGAATCTCAACAACTGTAAGGAAGATTGATAAAGCTGTAATTTGATTAATCATCACCTCCTGAGAATAGATATAAACCCAGAAATAGTGGCTGACTGTGATATTTTAATCCAACTTTTCTGTGAAATAAACCCTTTGAATCTGGAGGAGCACGGAAAAAGGCAGTAAGCAAGAACACCAAGGAACCTGTGCAAATATCTCAAGAACTGCATATTAAATAAGACAGACTGCTTTAATTATTATTGTTCTGAATTTTTTCTTTCACACTCGCTAAGTTTGGTTTTCTCTTCGGTATCACTCGAATACAAACGGCAAGAGGCAAAAACCAGCAGTCAAAAGCATCCCATTACAGGGGGAAACAAAAACAAGCCAGGAGAAGGCTGGTATCAGTAAACTATGAACAGGCTCTGGATGCTACTGCTGAATGATTTGTATTATTGGATGATTCTGGTATTTTAATATTGCTCAATAGAGCGTTAAATAGCACACATGAATACAGAGATGTATCAAAAGGTCAGCGTGAAACAGGAAGCTTTGCATTTGAAACACTAGCAACATTAACTGTATGATCTATGCATCTTTAGTAATAACTACAGTTATTTTTACACATTTAAAGAACCTTCTTTAACGCAAACGGGAAAAGCTAGAGATGGCTGGTGTTCTCAGCAGCTTCACTAACAGAGTTCCTTAGCGTATTTGCTAAACTTGATAGACATTTGTTGGTGGCTTTGAGACCATGAATTGATCACATCATTTTCTGCAGTTGGTGCACCATTGTTTGGCAGTGGGATGGCCATACAAACAGGAGTGAAAGCCCTCCACTGTCAAGCTAGCCATGACTAACTGAAGAAAATGAATGGCACGTTTGTTGTAGACCAGTGAGGATTTAATAAACAGTAGTATGAAGTACTTGTTGACGCTACCTAAGGAAGGTCACATGTCACAGTTGATCATCCACAAGCCAACATTAGTTAAAAAAGCATGCTGCAGACTAATCCACAATTCTGTAGCAGAATAGCACGTTCACTTCACATCTGCAGGTAGCTACGTGGTTAGTTTCACAGTGTATAATTTGGGGAATCGAGCACTGAAGGGAAGTGGTTTCACAGTTTTCCATGCAGATGAGTTGGCACAGACATTCTTTCTGTTATAACAAAGGGTTGCTGGCTGTGGCCTTCTGAACTGAGGAATGGGGGTTGGAAGAGATGGAAAAAAAAAAAAAAATCTCTGCTGCAAATACTTCAAAGTCAGACACAGAAAAAATATGAGCTAATAGCAAGATAAACCTATAGGTGCTACTGTACTTATCTTTTCCTTGTGTAGTCTATGGAAGAGTCTCCTCTGGAGACTTTCAAGACCTGTCTGGATGCATTTCTGAGTGATCTGCCCTAGTTCTGTCCTGCTCTGGCAGGGGGGTTGGGCTTGATGATCTTTGGAGGTCCCTTGCAACCCCTGCCATGCTGCGATCTGTGAAGAGAACTTTTGAAGCTCAATATACCAGTGTTAAAACCAGTCCTTATGATTGACACACCAGAATGGAGAACTGATAAAACCTCACGCAGGTCTTTCAAGCCTTTCATATTTTAGAGAGTTTTCATGATAACACTGCAAAGAGCAGCTATGCAAGTAAGCATAGTCCTACCTACAGCTCTCCACAGCTGAGAACCTACAGCCCTATCACTGAAGGAAGAGCTAAGAAAATTGAGCTTCAGAGGAGCAGAATTTTATAGCAGAAAAAAATAGAGCTGTACTTTTTTACCCCCTCACAGTACATCTACTCGCAGCCTGCTTTCTGTCCAGCATGGCTAACCTGTGAAGGGAATTTACCCCTCACCCTGCCTCTGCTCGCTTGTGGAAGGAGAACAGCAGCAGATAGAGTATCAGCTGCTCCCCTACCTCATGGAAGAAAAGGTTGACCTCAGCCACACAGACAGGTTGAAGAAAGGGGGCTTATTATTCCTGTGTGCACTCATGTGTCTGCAGGATAACTAGTTACCTCACAAGCAGTACCATTCATGTCCCAGAATATATTATGGCACTGCAAGACACTCCTCAGTCCTTAGGTCCTCTTCCCACAGGAACATCAAATGCATTCCCGCCCAAAGGTCATTAAAACAAACCAGAGTAATTACTCTTTTCAGTTCCTCTCAGCACAACATCACAGCAGATTCTGTCTGTTCCAGATACTACCTCCCTGTTTTGTTACTGGAAGCAGTGGGACGGGGAGGTCCTTGGCTTTGTTCTTGAGAGTCCTTTGCGCAACATCTCGGGCTGCACTGACTGCAGATGCTCCAGAAGGAGCAGATCCCATTTACCTCTGAGGAGAGAGTGACTGCCTGAAACCCATCTGAAGAACTGGGAGAGACCAAAAAAGGGTTTCCTTTGGCGATCCCTCTCCCTCGGATGCGTGCACTTAAGTAACTTCTAAGAAGCTGCAAGAAAAAACACTCTGAAGGCAGGACGTTGGAGTGAGGATGGGTTAGCTTTTACCCTTCTAACACGGATACTATGATGGTGATGAACTAACAACCTGCTTGAAGGGATTGCTTTTAATATATGTAGCCTCTGACACTCCTAGTACAACAAACACGACCCAGCTACAAGCCCAGCACCTTTATAGAAAGGAGAAAGAAAAAGTGCTGGTGTATTTGTTTGCTAGGTCCTGCCTGGGTTGACATAACTGTGCCTGTTTCTGCTGATAACAAATATGTCTTGATGCTGAATTGCACTTGTACTGCCAGGCAATAAACAACAGTCCCAAGCCAAGCTTTACAGAGGGCTATTGATCCTAGTTTTAAGAAGCCTGGATTTGAAATTCAAATAATAACCATATAAGTTTAAAAAAAGTGAACTATTTTAAAATTAACACCTACCTCTTACAGCGTGAAGGATATATTAATTTATTTTATCTGACTGAAACAGAGAATGACTGTCTATTTACAAAGTTTTTCAGGTCATATTGTGTTTAGTGTAACTAAAAAACCCCTAAATTCTGAAGTGTTGACAGAGGTCACACATCAAGTCTCTAATCAAATACAACTCACAGCATAAGGATTCCTGCTCTTCACTTAATTCAAAGAGGTGAAGAATGGAAATGCTTTGGACAGAAAGGACTTCTCTACTCAGGTAGAAAGTGATGAAATTTGACTTTCTTACTCCAGTTTTGAATACATATTTTCTCAGTCCAGGGTTTGACTTTCTTACTCCAGTTTTGAATACATATTTTCTCAGTCCAGGGTTAAATCCAGGGTCTGACCTTCCATTCTTAGTTTAAAAACACCCCCAAAAATTATTTTCTTCACTATAATGAACTCACAGCACTTAATTAGAACAATCACTACCTAATACTAATTCCTATCTTTTGGCATGAAAGCTTCACATAAACAATTCACACTTGAATGAGTAACACACTAAACATCAAGGAGTGAGCCTTCTCACCCAGAACACATCGCTCTGTGAATAGAATCAAATCAGAACTTTAGTTGTAGAATATTGTCAATGTTTTCTAACATCATTAACATGGGTTTATTAAAATGATTTTCATGACTCCACCGGTTTCCATACTCTCATTGTTTGCTTTTGTACTTTGTTCAGTTTAGACAGCAAGATAAAACTTTTCCATTTTCCTGCTCCCATCTGCTACACCAAAGCTACAAAGTGCTGGCTTTTGTGAGATGCTTTACAGACACCAGAACCATTCTGCCTTCACTAGAAACTTCTGAAAAATACCCTCAACATTAAGGTGCTGGTGAATAACAACATCCCCCATACACACACACAAATAGCCACTATATCTTTCATTCTAAAGCCTGGAATATGCTCTTCAAGACACGTAGATAATATTGAGAGTTTGTGTGGTTTTGGTCTCGGGGGGTTCTTTGTTTGGTTTTGTTTGGTTTGTGGTTGGTTTTTTGCTTGTTTGGGTTTTTTAACTTAATTCAACCAGTTTCAACGATGCCAAAGCCTAGCACCCAACACACCCCTTTGTGGGCACAGCAGAGGATGCGGAGAGGATGACAACCTGTTTTCCCAGCCTGAGGTTTCTGTCGCTTGCCCCCATCCCCTGGGGTTCTGGGACCCGCGGGTCCCTCTCGGCGGGTGGCAGCGCAGGACAGTGCCGGAGTGGACGCCTTTGGAAAGCTGTGAAGCTACAAAAGATCATTAGGGATGCTCTGAGGAGGCTTTCATGTATTCTTTTGCCTTTTGTTTCCTTAGCAGGCATGTAATGAGATAAGAAAGCCTGCTTGCTCCCAGGGGCAGAAGCCCAGTGACATTGTTTTGTAAGCGGGTACCTAGCGCTGACACGGAGGGCACAGAGCAACAGCCCACTGGGTAACCAGCTGCAAAGCCTTCCCCTTCTCCTGATCGGGGTTTAAGTGTCACACACTTCTGCTCTTAGCATGTTTTAAGACCACAACAGTCACTACTTGGGAATCCCTCTTCAGTTTCTTTCAATACACGTTCAACTAAGAGTAATCTCTAAGCAGACATCATTTATTATCCTGCCTTTACTACTTGAGGATCCTTAGGATTTAAGGCATTGGAAGAAATCCTATTCATAAAAGATGCCGTGGTGACAAGGCAAGTTACAGTTCTGTGCAAGTGGCATCCTCCAGCCTTACTCTCCAGTCAATAGGAAGCACAGCTCGGCTGTAATACACAAGACATAAAAAAATGTCCACAGCCATTCAGGAATAGAAAAAGAAAAGAAAATAGGCTTTGGTATTAGTCTTCAACCACTCAAACCTAAAGTTTTCAGAAGTAATGGAGGAAGAAGGATCCTGCATCTGCAACTAGATCAATTGAACTAATCAATCAAACTAATCAACTAACTAACTAACTAACTAAATCAAACTAATCAACTAAATCTTCGAGTTAAACCACAACAGATTTTTGCTTTTTTTCCTTTTAAGGATCAACTCTACAGCTTTCCAAGTCAATCAAGTCAGACTTAAAGGACTGACAGCTCTTCAAGGCCTCCAACAGAGCAAACTCAACCCTTAAGGGCATCTGAATCAGCTTGTGCAACATCTCCAAGTATTCCCGAGGCACTTAAAGGCTACCAGATACTACTTCATAATCTGGACTTTAAAGCAGCTATTTAAAATAAAAGTTGTTTGGATTAGTTTGGTCCTTCAAGTCTGGCTTTAACAGCAGAAACCAGAACCACACCAACACCAATTCACTGCATTTTCGTAAGGTCAAAGTGACCCTGTAAAGTTATGTGGAAAAGCCCAATTTTAGTCAGACAGAAAACTCCAGCTGCTTAATTCCTTCTAAAATGTAAAGTGCATGGAAAGAAACTAGGACCTCTGCCAAGTTTTCCCCACAGTCCTCTAAGGAACTTATTTTTTTCACAGCAACATAGCTCAATATCATTGATTTGATACATCACTGACCCAAGGAAATACAAAGACCAATTGAAACTTCATTTCAATATTCTAATGTCTGTCTTCTGATAACAAGGAAAATAAAGAAAAAAAATCAGTGGACCAAACCAATTTTATCTCTTGGAGGCAAAGCACCTTCTTTATGAAACATTTTCCTCAGCTTCTGGCTGAAGCATACCCAAGTCATTTACATCACATCATAAGCTCCACCCCTCATCTTTATTCACTTGCCCTCCACCACAAAATAACCTCACAGATTTTCTAAACAACGTTCAATATTTGTCTTACACCTAAAAGAATTCCTTGTGTAAGTATTTATTCCATGTACCGAGTTAGCCGTTCTCTGCATTCACTGCAGACTGTCACATACTCCAGCTAAACACCAGCAGTGAAACCCACCAATTTATCATGAGCAAACATTGCTTGCTTGCAATTGTGGTGTCCCCCAAGACATAACCAGATGACAGAGAGAATCTGAGTCTTATATGCTTTTAATAAAGTTGGAGATTAAAAGACCTGGCTTTGAAAGGCTGTTTCCTCCCCTGGCTCCAGAGAAGAACAGCATTAGTCACTAGATAGGGACAGAATTAGCCTTCATTTATGGGTTAAATTATACTTTTAAATACAGCCTCAGCAAGGGGTGCATTGCTTTGTGCTCCGTAACAGAGTCACGTACAGAAGGCAACGTTAAAACTGTTGGCTGAGCCACAAGAGTCACAGCCTTGCTCTTCTGGCCCAGTTTGCCCAGGGACCGGGGGAAGCACGTGCCAATGGGTCTGATGCAGTTATGCAAGAGCTAGGGAAGCACTTTATTAATACTTCTCCTTGTGCTTCTCAGCCACGCTCAGAAAGACCTCAGCTTGTTTGCACAAGTTCAGTCCTGCCACTTTTTACAGCAAGTTGGAAGTCTGAAAGGGGAGGTAGGGGAAATCAAGTTTAGGATCCTATTTCTCAGCTACTTTATACTTCCCGTTCTGCAGGTCATTCAGCTAAAGAGGAGCTGAGTTCTGCATTGGGTGCTTCAATCCAGCCACTGGGATTTTAGACATCTGCAAATAAATTGGATGCATAACTGATGAATTGTGAAAGGTCAAAATGTGTACTTGACAGAAATGTTCCTGACAGAAAAGGTGTTGAGTTTCCAGCCTAAGAAATATATTTACATCGTAGACCTACAAATGGCACAGCCATGACTATTAAAACTTGGTCGGAAGAACAGGAATGTCTTGGTTTCATTTCTATCAGGTATCAAAGCCCTTTCTAAAACATACTTATTCAAATGGAATCGTTTCCAGACATTATTTGTGTAGCCCAGTACAGTCAAATTGAAGATTTTGTAAAACAAGTGGCTTTAATACCAGAAGAGAAGCCCTGGAGCCCAGCCTTCAATTTTGGTTATAGACTAAATGCTGCACATGGTCATTAGCAAACCACCTGAATTGTCTACCTCAGTTTCCCTGCATTTAAAAGAGAGATAATTATAATATTTCTGAACAATACTGCAAAAATCACTTAATGAAGCTTAATGTAGCTGATGAATTCATCAGGAATCACTTAATGAAGCATAATTGATAGTTAAGCAACATCTTGATATTTTAAAATGTCTTTGCTAGAATGAAGCATTGTTCTTTTAATGGTTAATGATAATTTCTCTGGGGCAGTTTGGTAAAAACTATTCAGTCAAATTAACTGCTGCTTGTTGAGAAGTCACCCTTATTTCTGCAGTGTAGAGTTTCTGGTGTGTTACCTCAGTGGTTATTTAAACTGTGCAGTGGTGCAGCACTCTGAAACAGATATTATAGCACGGTTTAATGTGGTATTTGAATTATGACTTCCTGGCATCTCACAGTAGCTTTTAGCACTGAAAAACACTAATAGTTGTAAAAAACCTTCGGCTAGGTGCCCTCATTGCTGGGGGCCGGGGGGTGTCTGTGTGTGTGGAGACAATGGTGGTGCTTTTGAGGCTGCCATGCTGTCCTTCCTCAGTATGACAAGAACACCTGCCTGCCCACACCTAATGTTGTGTTTCACTTTAAATATCAGGCACGGAGAAGGAGCTTTGTGACAGAAAACTGTTTTGGAAGATTCCTCACAAGGGGAGAAATGTGGTGTTCTAAAGTCCCAAGCATCAAAAGCATAGAGATGGGAGATAGGACATCCAAATGATGCTATCAGTGTCAGGGCTCTAAGCAGGGTTAAAGAAAGCCCACCAGAGATGTAAACCAAACAGCACAGGTCCCAACATCAGAGATTTTTGCTTCAGAGCTCTGCCAAGCCCCACCTCTCATGAAGGATGCTCCTCTTCCAGCAGTCATTAGCCGCACACAATCCTCTCTCAGTCTAAGGTAATGTCCTCAGGGGGGTAAACTATTACTTCACCAGCATAGCTATGACTGCTGTGGCTTCAGACATGCTTACTCTCAAAACTGCTCCTTTTATCCAGCTCCTCACTGCTGCTGTCCATGTAGATATTCACAAAAATGTGCTTGTTCCCTTGTCCAAAGTTTTGCTTGGATAGCTCATCTCTAAAACCTGTGATCAGAACCAGCACATTTCATATATAAGAAAATATATATATACAGACACACATACCCCTATTAAAATTGGTTTCACGTTCAAAACAAGGTGGGAGCACACCCATTGCTATGGTTTTCATGTTTGTTCACCCAAGTCCTATGCTTCCAGTATCTATTAAGTATTTTCTGTAAAGTCAAGCTTACCAGGGACCAACAAAAAATCCTACTGGGTGAGTTTTGTGGACAGCCAATAGTAAGTATATTGTATTATAATAGTATTTTAATTAATTGAACAATGAAATATGATCGTTAAGTGAGTTTCAATCTTAAGGTAATACTTACAGAAAGAGCAGACAGCTGCTTTTCCTCCTTGTTTGGCTGTTTGTACATTAGAGAGCTCAGTGCAACAAGGCAGTTACAACCGGTAGTAATTTCTGCCTCATGTTGACTCCGGAAATATGGAGCCCAACTCTTACATAACAAATTGAGAATAAATTTAACTTGTCTATGTAATCTGTTCTTAGGTATTCTTGTACTGACCGAGGGTCAGTTTTGTTTTTAATTTAACTACTCACTCTGGCTATGTAATAAATCTTGCATAAACAAATCCAGACAGTAGGATTAAAGGATAACCATAACTAATGCTCACATCCAGAGTCTGTAACAAATGAGGGGGAAAAAAGCCAAACAAACCCAAAAGATGCACCACGCACACACATTGCCTTTAGTTTTCCAACCTGTCCAGAATTTCATCTCTCTTTTTGTGTTTGTTTTACTCTAAAAATTGACCTCTCTCTAAATACACTTCAGCTTATTATGAACTTTGGGTTTGTTTTTAGCGTTGTGTTTTGTTTTGTTTTGTTAAATTATCACCTAATAGGAAAGGTTTTTTCAAGATATACCTGTAGAGGAGAAGAATATTTTCACTAAATGGATTGCTATGAGAATTTACAATTTTATAGCTTCTGTGTTCAAGACTGGCTGCAGGGAAAATCATTCAGGTGTTTCCTGAGCACAATGAAAGGACCGATTTCATTGCAAGGCACTTGGAAAAGATATAGATGGTATTTTATATAATTCCAAGATAGAAAATATTTCAGATTAAAATCATTATTAATTCAGATTAAAATAAAAAAAATAATCCAGATAGAGCAGTCAGTTCTGCTAAACAGAAAATAGTGAGGAATTGTAAACCTAGAAGATAACCACAGAGGAAGAGTATGATGTGAGCAACACAATCTTGATTGCAATCAAACCATTGAGACTGGAATCATCATGGAAAAAAAATATCTTTCTCGTAGAACACATTAGCAATTTATACATTTCACTTTCACAAATGAAATAACCTGAATATCAGAAAGTTATTCAAAAATCCAAATAGAAGTGATTGACTTAACTTTAAACTTTATGATCAACTGCATTTGCAAGTCATTGCATTTGACCACCACTGATCACCTTATTTCCAAAAATTTGTGCTGGTTTGATGTTAATGGGAGGTGCTTCTGTCGCTGAAGTCCCATTTGAATCTCCTTTCAGGTCCCCGCTTGGCCCTCCTTAAAGCATTATGAGTAATTTAGGAAGAGCACATTACAGTACTGACAACTTTCACAAGGGTAACGAGGTCAGTAATTCTTCACTTTCCAGGAATCAAAGATGGGGTACAATTGTCTCAATTATCAATTTATGGAGCTGATATTTTCCCATACACTGACAAACAGCAGAAAGCGTGGTCTGAATGTCTATACAGACTTTACTACTTGAGAATAAATAAATTAATATCCTACTGGATATTAAGTTCTCCCTGGGACAGCAATGGGCCCTTGTGGCCAGGAAGGCCAGTGGCATCCTGGGGGGCATTAAGAAGAGGGTGTCCAGCAGGTGTAGGGAGGTTCTGCTCCCCCTCTACTCTGCACTGGTGAGACCACACCTGGAATGCTGTGTCCAGTTTTGGGCTCCTCAATTCAAGAGACAGAGGGATTTACTGGAAAGAGTGCAATGGAGGCTACGAGAATGATTAAGGGACTTGAACATCTCTCCTATGAAGAAAGGCTGAGACAACTGAGGCTGTTTAGTCTCGAGAAGAAAAGAGAAGCCTGAGAGGAGATCTTACTAATGTCTATAAATATCTGAAGGGTGGGTGTCAAGTGGAAGGGGACAGTCTGTTTTCAGTGGTGCCCAGTAATAGGACAAGGAACAATGGGTATAAGCTAGAACACAGGAAGTTCCACCTCAACATGAGGAGAAACTTCTTCCCTGTGAGGGTGACAGAGCCTGGCCCAGGCTGCCCAGAGAGGTTGTGGAGTCTCCTGCTCTGGAGACTTTCCAGACCCACCTGGATCTGTTGCTGTGTGGCCTGCCCTGGGTGACCCTGTGCTGGTGGGGGAGTTGAACTAGATGATCTCCAGAGGCCCCTTCCAACCCCTACCATTCTGTGATTCTATTTGTGATCTCCAAGGAAAAAAATATTGGTTCACCAACCTCATCTTAAAAAGAGAGTAGACTAAAATATGTCCATGTGTGAAAAACAGAAAAACATTTCTGGGAACAAGCCAAAGACCTAGCATGAAGAAAATCATGGGGCTCTTCCAACCAGGACAGTACCAGTTTCCACACAATGCCTCCCAATATTTCACAAAGCAAAATCTGCAAATTCAAATGACATTTTTTATTCCCTAAACTTCCAGAATAAGTTTTGAAATATCATGTGACTTTTTACTGACAAAAAAACCCCCCACCTTATTCCAGATTTGATCTGATACATTAACTCTGGAAAAAACATTTTCTCAGGAGATTAGGAGAAAAAAAAAATAGTTGCAGCAATAGGACAGTGCCTTCAGATAGGGAATCACAGATGCAATCTGAAGTGTTGCACCTGCACACTCACATTGGCATGCTCTTCTCTTTACATCCCATTTGATACCTACTGCAGTGCAAAGAAAGCAAGAGCAGACTTTTTTCATATCCCTTCTTAGGAGACCTGAACCATGTTCAGAACACATGTGCATTTATTGAAATTACTCCCGTGAAGACGCCCAAACCCTCCATGGCCCAGTGCAGAAGAGTCTGAAGGGTCAGCTCTCCCATGACTCTATGCTATATATGCTGTCACCAGTTACCCAGAAGCAAGCAAATTTACAGAGCACTACTTCACACCACCTATCTTCAAAAGCATGCCATTTCTTTGAATACAGCTCATTCTCTTGATGCAAGAAAAGCAGCTTTGTCGCCCAAAATTCACAGTTGCTTCAGACATGCGAGCCATACATTTGTCTGTTGGAGAATAAGCATCCAAAGGGCATAGCATGAACATAGCTGGGAATACAACAAAAAGGAGGCAAAAATAACTCTTATGGGAAAAAAAGTAAATATATATATATATAAAAATGAAAGGTTGTAGTAGTTACTACCATAGAAAATGCCCTTTCAGAGCTATAAAAGCTGTATTCTCTCTCTACACTCAAGTAAGACTGTCCAAGTTTGCTATTACAAAGCTGAAATATAATTCTCAGATAAAAGAGCACTCTTTTCTACTTGCTGCTAATTACTTTTCACCTCCTCAAAACACAAAGTTTTGGAAGTGTTCAATAAACAGCAAGTGGTTTGGTTTAAAATTGTTTTGCTTCTATAAAGCAAATTACATGATTCATTTTAACATGAACAGATAGAAGTACTTTTGTCTGTGGGATTAAAAAAAAAAATAGCACAAGTAGTGTTTCATCTTGTACTTCTTATATTTATTTTTAATAGTAAATGTAGCCAGTGATTTAATCCTTCTAAATCTTGTCTACATCCTCATGCTTAAAGAAAACACTTATTTTTCTCTAATGTAACCATTATGACATAAATACCTGACTTGTGTAGCATGAAGCTGTTGACATTTGCCTCAGATGGCTGGGTACAATCATGCTTCTGTGTGTCTCCCTCTTTCCCCATGTACTTTTAAGATATTTTTTTTGTCCTGGCCTTCAAGGCAATGCTGAATCACACTGAGCACTTCAGTGAATATGTTCTTTGAAGAGCTGGTTTGGTTTTTTTTTTTGGTTTGTTTTTTTTTTCCTGTGGTTCTTGTTACATACAGTTCAAGTGACAACAGAAAAGAAACCCCTTGAGAGATTGCCTTGCATGCTTTCTTATAGAGTATATTGCTTAAAAGTGCAAGAACCCATATTGATTTCAGCTTACCAAGGACAAATGAAATAGCATGCATTGAAATTCTTATATACTGTCCAGAGACAGGGTTATTGACCTGAAACCAGAATTCTCAGGGAACATTATAGCTACAGTTCAGCAGAATTGCAGTTATACATTGCACAGCTCAACCTAAACCAGCTGAAATCTAAGCAGGATAACATGCTTTAATTGAACTGATCTAAATGATAAGGGGTTGGGGTTTTTTAATTCAAGAGATACTGAGCACACTAAGCTGTTCCTCCTTCTCCCAACCACCTGCCCTATACAAAACATGCAAGATAAGCAGGAGCAGAACATGAGACTAGGTCTGTGAAAGGGAACTACTGTTGAAACTCAAATCAGAGAATGGTAACCTGGCATTTACAATACACTGCTACCTGGAGACAACTCCACAAAAAGCCTAATCCACAACCCACAAAGAGCAGGGACTTGCACTTGCAGAAAAGGCAAAGCTACTTTGCTACTAAATGACATAGACTGAACTCTGTCAAATGTTCTGAAAAAAAGAAAAAAGTAAACTTCCAGGTACTCTTCCACTAATAGTTCACTATATAAAGCAAAACCAGCTAATCATCAGCTTAATACATTCAAATTTATTTAGGAATCTATGATAAAAATTATTTCTTATACCTTGCTTTACTTATGAATTCATTCCTTCATTATCAAAGACAAAAATGACTGACTTCAAGGAAGACTTCTCATATCCAACTTCTCCATATTGCAGGGAGAAAAAAAAATAATGTATCAACCATACGAATGTAATGGAAATTCTGAAATCATTTCAGCTTTGTGAGTGGGGGTGAAGGAGTAACATCTGCTAATTCTGAGATTCTGGAAAGTAAGGCCTGATATTCTGCCTTAAGACTGATGTGGGTATTTGTGTGTGATGTGATATGTGCACACGGACACTTCCTTGAATAGGTCAAAGTAGCAACCCAGATTTTGCTCAAAATGAAACCAAGATCACCCAGGTGGAAAAGAATCTTACTTGGGGATGATATTAAGTAGTTCTTAAAAAAAAAAAAAAAAAAAAATCTACAAGAAAATACATATAATCTGTCCAACAAAACCCCAAAAGATACAGGAATAAGAAAAGTTTCTTCAAAACATCTACAATCAAAATGAACTGAAAACCAACTCAGGTCAACAGGCAGTTACAAACTGAAGCCGTTTCCCCATCAGTATTCACTTAAATGTCCCCAGTGGTTTGGAGCACATCTGAAACCTAGCATTTGTATTCATTTTAGCTATCTTTTTTTCCAATAGAAAACATATGCTTTTGTTTCTACTCTAATGACCCTTTAACAGCCACATAACGATACTGAGTAAGTGTTTGTGGGAACAGGAGAAAGAGTAATAAATAATTTTAATTAAATTCATTTAGTCACAACTGTGAAATTATCTCAGTATTCAATTTCTCACAGACAACTCTCTCATATATGTATAAACAGCCCCAGAACTGAGGACAAGCTAAAACATCTACTTTCCCTTCTCTAATTTTCCCTCCCTTTAACAACCTTTCAGACAAGGTCTCCCCACATTTACACAACAGCCACCTGGATCTGCTTTCCTTCCAACAAGTTTCTACTGGCAAAGCTTTCACAGGTGAGCAACTTTGTCAAGGCCTGAAAGGAGCTGGAAGACTTCCTCAAAAGGTTTATAACTCCATGAAGGGGTCTTCTCCTGTATCACTTGCGTAACCTCTGCAGTGCACACAAATAGGCCAGGTATCACTGCACCCATATAAAACACCCTAAAAAAATCAACATTCTCTGCAAAAAAGACAACAGTGAGGCTCTGTCACCACCTCTGCTCACATTTGGCTTGTAAACAACAGGCAGTTCAAATGAAAAACTAACACGGGCACATTTCTGAAACCAGCAAGCTCTCAGCATGCTATGAACTTCTGAGAACTGCAGAGCAAATTAAGTATGAGATCAAACCCAATAATACTTCCAAAGAGAAATGAATCATTGAAAAACCTCATAGTAGGAAGCAAAATAGAGCAACACTTTTTCATAAGACCGAATAACTGAGGCAAGTTTTAATAGCAGTACCAACTTCTGTACCAAGAAATGTTACCTCCTATTGGGGACCCCACTAATGGCACCGTATGTTGGAGCAAAGATATTTGCCTAAAGACCAAAGACAACATTCTTTGCCAAGAAAAATACTAATGAGATCTACTATTAAAAGATAATCAAATCTGTTTGACATACCCTCTTCAGCATCCTTCCAGAACATTTAGTTACAACTGGCAGCAGCAGTGTTTTGCACTACACAAAGCGTTGGGTTATTGCTGGTGCTTTATTACAAGAGTGTGAAGGATTATTTTGGTTTTCAGTTCCTCATAGAGCTGACTTGTTTGTTTCCTTGTGTAGAGATAGATGCATATAAACAGACTTGTTTCCTGAAAAGTCTTCAGCAAGCAGGCTAATTGAAAAGAGCTTGTGTAAGCCCAAGGGAACCTACAGGTAACAACAAGAAACTGGAGCTGGTCATTCAGCCCGTAATAAGAATAGCTATTAAATCAGTTAGACCAAATAAAATGATATCCTGCAATAAAGTCTAAGTAATAACATCATGTGGAGATAACCTTACTGGTGGCAGCATGCTGTGATGCTATCTGTAGACCAAGGAGGCTGCATGGTGCCTTTCTTCATACTGGTGTTGACTGCACGCTCCGGAGAACAAAGTTGCTCACCCCAACAGAACTGCACTGCTTAGGACTGAAGAGAAGGAAAGGCAAAAGCATGGTTCCCACACACTCCTTGCATCACCCTGGGCTGACCTGAAAGCTCACTCAGTTGCCCTGCTCACTCACTCAGTTCCTACAGCTCTCAGCTATGGTATTTACACCATGTAATGTCAGCTGTGAAGTAATCGCTGCCTCTGAGGAAGCAGAAAGGTCAGTAACTCATTTCACACAAATCACTGAGCAACCAACACATCAACAGAATCATTTCAGGGCTCTTCTGCAACAGAAGCAAGCCTGCCTGAGAATATGGGGCCAGGGCAGCTTGCTCTTCTGGCAGGAATGGGAAGAGGAAAGCAAGTACCTCTTCAGAGGTACATGGATGGGAAGGGTTGGGCACTGAGCATGGCTTTCAGTTGCCTCTGCCTCCCCAGCAGTAGCTGTCTTTGCCTAGACACTGGCCCCTCACAGCAGCAGGTAGCTTTTCAAGGCCCCAGCCCAGGCAAAGCAGCAGGATTACAACGCTTTTGCAAAGCATTTTCCTCCTCTATACAACTGTTTTGCTTCAGCAGAGGAAGCCCTTTCACATCTCAAACACATCGAGATACCACAAGAGAAAGTTAGATTGCAGATGTCCTAATCTCCTGAACAGATCTTCTGGTCCTTGTGACTTGAATGGTATACTCTCTATCCTTAAATACATTAAAAGTTCTAAAATTTGCTTTATTTTGCAGGAAATAGACTCCCTGACAGAAACTGGCCCTTCTTATCTGGGAATTCTACATAACTTAGAAACAGAGAAGTGGCAAGAAGAGGTGGAGGAGAAAGAAGTGGGCAGAAAGAGCTGGAAAAGACATTACAAATGAAGAAAGAACAGAAAGAAAGACAATAAAAAAAAGAGATACACAGTTCAAATGATGTTTTAAAACAGAAAAATGAATTCTGCTACGAGCAACCCCAGCTAGTCTGTGAAAACCATGGTTGTAGGTGCCCATGACACTGCAGCAACAAGATTGACTGACATCTATAAGCCACTGAAGAAAATAAAACATCGTTATTTGCCTGTTCTTCCAAATTTTGACCAGTTTCCATCGCTCTTGGGTAGGTTTCTGCAACAGCATCTTTACATCCTCTTTATAAATACCTAAGTTGAGTATGTAAATAAATGGCATTCAACTGTTAGTAAGCTACTTAAACTGTATTTACTTACAATAGCAATGTATTTACTGGCTTTAAATGTGGATATTTCCAGACTTTCAGGACTGTAAGATGTGAAGCAGGTAGGATTGATGAGTACATATAGATATATATACTGATGTATATTACCCCTGCTTAAAAACAGCATCAGAAGAGATGGATAGATTAGGGAGTTGTTCCTGGGATTCTGATAACAGCCAAAGTGCTTTGTGCCAAGTAGAGAATCCACCTGTCTGCTGGTGGGTTGTTTTAAGAAAGGTGTTGAATGGGTTAGAAGTGTTATCACCAGCTCCTTACAAACAGAGCTAGCCCTTGAAACCAAAGACGCTTAATCTTTTCCTCACAAGGCACTTGAGCCCATATTTTATGTCAACAAATGCAACCACGGGACCACGTACAGAGCTACTTAGCACCATTCAGACCGGTACACAAAATAAAGCTCATGGCACAGGAACAGAATAGGTGAAGTAGGAGGCTACGCAGAACTTGTCAAAACATTTGCATCATATGCTTGAGAATAAGAATTCACCTTGAAGATTTTGTTGTGGTCAAAAGACCCAAACAATCCCCCTCAAACACCATCCTGAACCCCACAAACCCTGCTCTTAAAATCGTACTAACATCATTATTTACTACACTAGTGTGACATTGCCCAGAAGTCAGTAGGTGACTACAATAAAATAATGTAATGGAAGTAAATAAAAGCTACACACAAAGCAAGACTTAAGTACAGCAACTAAAAACTGTGAGCTGTATAATTAAAATGTTGACAAGAGACCTGAATCTCAGCAGCACTGTTTTCTTTTCCCATATCACTCTTCCTCAGAGAAAAACATTTCACCTAATCAAAGAGCTTTCAGTGTTAAGAATTCAGCTGTCATTTTAAAAGTTAAGCCTTTTTGACTTACTTCATAATGTCAGCAGCATTCCAACATAAACACGAAATGCAATAAATTGTAAGTGTAATCTCTTCAGAAAACACACACGCTAATCCTTGTTCCTGCAATTATTTTACTGCCAAATAAAAAAAAAAAAATTTACAAAGAGTACAAGTGAATTATTTGAAAGGCCCCACTGAATTTAGTAATCCCAGATGCCACATCTAGTTTTTAAAGAAAACTGAATTTTCTGCTTCAAAACTTTGTGAAAAGTGGGAGCTCTCAGAGAGTCAGCTTAAAAACCAGCACTTTATTTCACCGAAAAGTTTATATTATCTAAAGGGCAAAAGAATGCTACTGTTACTTGCAACAAATATACTTCATTTTCATGCGTCTCTTTCAGGCTTAGTTTCTTCTCCACAAATTCTGCTGCACAGGCTGTTAGAGAGAAAAGGAAAACCTATTACTACTACCTCTAAGGCTAGCTCATTGAAGAGCCCTTCAAGTACTTCAAGCCAAAACGTCTGATTTTCAGTAGCTGGTTCTAAAATCCAGGAGACAGTAATTTCTTTCCATTCTCATTGTCTACAGTGTACGTGGTGGAACACCAGCCTTGCCTGAAAACCTTCAGAAGCAGGAAGGACTTGAGTGAAGAAGCCTGATCGAGCACATATGTGGGGGCTCCTCTTGCTAAGAGGAAGAGTATTTTACTATTTTACGGACACTAAAGTATGGTTTATGGTTTCCTTTTTTTTTTTTGTATTACCACCTTAGCACAAACTAGCAAAAAAGTTAATTGCCTCTGATTAGGGATATAGAAACTGATTTTTTATTTTTTTTCTAAATTATAGAAAATTGCTATTGCTGTCTACTTCTCTTTTGAGGCCAAAATACGTCATTTATTATTCCCAAAAGGTATCGTACTTGGCACATGACCATGCTAGAGTGGAAACTTCCCGACACACTAGATCGTATCAACACGATTTGTCATTAGGCAATAATTCTTTGCATGCAAATATCTGGGTAGACTCCAAAAAAAACTGTTTAAAATGCTAAACTACAAACATTTTAATCTTGCAGACTGACGTGGAATGTTTGACTCCTGGCCTAGGCCTCTTCAGCATGTGCACTGCGACTGGTTCTCCCATTAGCATGTCATATTTATCACTATTGTTGTAAAGAGGAAGAAAACAAACAAACAAAGGATTTTAATAAAATCTGCTTAGCTACAATTAAAAAACCCTTTTTTTTCCATCGCTTCAACCAAGAAAGACTGAATGAAACCATGAAATGCTTCCCCAATATATTCACTTTCTTATACCACTGAAACACGCATATTAATCAGCCAGAAGTTAAATATCAGATTCTTTACTATTCAAACTAAAGGACACTGACAGTATTCACTAGAGAGGATGAACATTTATCATAACTAATTTTTAGAGCTACCCTAAGTGTGTGTTTAAATTGTGGGTTCCTCCCCCTTGTGTTCATCACACCACCTCATGAGGAAGCCCAAAGACTTTCCAAGAAGAAAGCAAAAACCCAGCAAAGTAAATTCTCTTTCTTCAGCTGAGGACTTCCCCCCCAAAAAAAACCCCATATTATCTTTCCCCCCCAGATACTTACATACAAATGCCATCTTCTCCTCCCAGAAAAAAACAACTTTAAAGTAGGCATCATTCCACTCTATCATTCATCCACCCCTTGCTGTGCCCTCTCTGAGCTGTGCAAACATTCCTGGCGGTGCCAAATGCTGAAATGGCTGCATGACAGATGGCATGTCTGGCAGTTTACGTGTCCCCCAAGTCTGCCAGGCAAAAATATCTGTTGTAGAAGAAGCATTTTTCTGTTTTGGGACTATTTTTGTTATGAATTTCCAGGAGCTGGAGAATTTCTGGAGGGTTGAGTTTGTTGTGCTTTGGGTTTTGCTTGTTTGTTTTGTTGTTTTTTGGGTTTTTTTTTTAAGCTGTATTTAAGTATAAGCTCTAAATTGCTTGCTTCACCCCCCTCTCCTCCCCTTTTTAGTATGTCTCTAGAGGCATCAAGCCAAAAAAGAACGATTGTTAACTGTGCAACAGTGTCATGCCTTAACATGCTTCTCAGTATTTTACAGTTTAACTAATAGTCCTTCAGCCTATATTTTAAAATCAGCCTTTCCTGTGCCAAACCAAAAAGAAAGAAAGAAAATGGTACCCTTTAAAAAAGAAAAAAAAATTTGAACTTATTTATACATCTGCCAAGGATTTTTTAATAGATTCTGCTTTATCAAAGAAAAAAACCTAGGTACTCATGACACTTTCAGAATCATGTAGGCCACAATCTATAAAAATATTTTGCTCCTATTCCCAAGTGAACAGTCACAGGGACAATAAAAAATAAGCACTAACAACCTTGTCACTTGATTTCAAGAGACAGAAGAGCTATTCTGAACACAACTCAATGAGAATCTAAGCAGCCAACACTCAATGTGTTTTTGTGGCCAGATTCAGAATTAAATATTCCAGAATTCTACCCACAGTTATCTTCCCCAATAAGATGCATTTCTTGCATTAAAATAAACATAATTTCCCTGTATGTTATCTAAGACCTTTTTTTTCTAATGGGGAAACTCAGTATCTAGTGGGAGATGTCCCTGCCCGTGGCAGGGTGGTTGGAACTGGATGATCTTTAAAGTCCCTTCCAACCCTGACAATTCTGTGATTCCAATATCTTGCTGGAGGATGTATTGTTTAAGGAGGAGACAATCTCTTATGATATCACATCACTTAGTTTTACCCATCTAGTTTCATTTAATTACCTAGACTCTCTCCCATGCTCCTTCACAGGACATCAAACAACCTGTCCAGGCAAACAATGTTAAGCCAAAGTCAGCTTTCCTACGCTGCAGCCCTGCAGGTCTCCACTACTGGAATGCTCCCAAAGCTGGCAGAAGACACTGCTTACATGCTGACAAAATATGCCTTGATAATTGGATATAGGTTCTTGTCAGCCAGCTGATGGCGAGCGAAACTGCACCGCGTGACCCTCTTATGGAAGATTGGTGACAGCAGGAGTTGGCCAGAAGTGGTGATGCAGCTTGGTAGGAAAGACCTGATGTTGCTAAAATGCTACTGCAATAAAGTCCTCGAGATAGCAAAACTTTATAATTCCCCCCTGCCAAGGTTTATATATAAAAGATTACTGTAACTGGGTCCTATTAGTCAGTGTCATTACCAAAGGAGTTTAATTAGTGACAGGGCCCTCAAACTAAAAACCCAGAAAGTTTTACCTTTTGCAGAAAACCCCAGAAAACCAAACAAAAACATGCAAGAAACAAGCTCAAACAAAACAAATTTTAAAGCCCATGTTTTTAGCTACCTACACATCTCATGGCAAACTGTCAGCTCTGTTTAGTCCCATCAAGCCACCTAATGGCTCTCTTCTTAAAGCTGTTTCACGGCAACAAAACGGCATAAGGATGGGATAAGGAAGAGCAAATAAAGTTTCAAATAGTGTGAACACAGAGAAAAGGAAGCTTTTAACAAGGCGAGATGCAAATCCTTCACAAGAAAGCAGCTGCTTGAACTGTCCTCTCCTTATTGATGCATTTGAAACACAGATGAGAAAGCATCAGACTTCACTATGCAAAGCAAGAATGAAACTGCTCGTTACTTATTTCTCAAAATAAAAAAAAGAAAAGAAAAGAAAAGAAAGCTTGAAGCTTCAAATACAAGGCTTCCTTCGGGTTTACAGGCATCACGTCATGATTTCACCAACGCGGTCTGTTTCTGATGATGTCAATGTCTTTGAAAGTGCTTATTAAGCAGGTTTTATCAATGGATTAAGAAACAGCTCAGCTGCCAAGAAGAGCAAAATAAATTTTAGATCAAAGCCTGTAATCAACAGACATAATAGGTGACTAAGTGCCGTCTGTCAGCGTACTCTTCAATGCCACAGAAGGGGTATGTCTATAAAAGCAGCGGTGCAGAGACAATAAGCTTTTTCCCTGCCTTTTGGGTTTTTTTTCAGCAACATGATCAGCTTGTGTCAAGAGTTGAGTACGTGCCAGAGAAATTCAACCAACCAGGGGCTAATCCACGATACAGGCCAAATTTTGCAGAGTTCTCTTTTAAAAGAAGATTTGCATTCATGAATTGGCATCGTTTCACTTATTACATGGTGATGCTGTTTATTTTTTTTTAAATCTCCTGGTTTTGGCTTGTGCTGAATGAATTGCTATTCCACCCTAAGCCAGTCAGTTTGATTATTACAAATGCCAAGTAGTTCTGCTTTTAAGTAGTGAAAGAACACTTTGCTATGTTATCCAAATTAAATAACATGAAAATAAATGTAGAATTTCAGGCTTAAGTAGGTAATAAAGATGTATCACTCAACATTAACAGTTGGCATTGGAAAAAAAAAATACAATATCCTAGAGTTGCATAAAATCTTCAGTTGATCTCAACTTGCATTTGAAAAGAAAATGTCTTTACAATGAGAAACAATGATTGTGGATTTGCGTCTTACCAGAAGCTTGAACTGTTTGCTCATTCTCTTACAGCAGAGTATTAATGTACAGGAAGATTTTTCCCGTGGCATGACTTTCAGGAGTACCAACCCTTAAAGGCCTCACTGCACCACCAGCTCTCTGGACTGGATAAGACTCCAACGTAATTCCATCCCCAAAAGCCTTCAACCTTCTCCCAAAGCAGAGCGAAGTGCTTGCCTAGCTCCAAGTCTGTGTTGACCTACAGCTTCAACCTGAGCCAAGCCCCAACCCCCTGCTCTCCAGGTGGAGCAGGGCTCAACTGGAAATCCTGCTCAGAAGACCTTGCTTCCCCAGCCCTAAGGTGAGACTGAAGCACAGAAAGGTGAGTCCACCTGCAAAAACACACTCAGGAGCAGACCCAGCCTGAGCTCAGTGACCACATCCTAAGGTCCCTGGTTGACCAGGGCTGTACAGGAATTCCATCTCTGAAGAGACTCACGTCTTTCACCCTCCCTTAAGTGTGAAATTCCTCAGTTCATTATGGTTTGCTTTCATTTCCACATGCCTACAACTGCACATTAGGATAGATGCATAGATTGATTCATTGCCTCCAAAATAACCACACTGGTTTTGTTCTGCGCTCTCCAGGAGTACATTCTAATTTTTGATCCGGATGTGCAACGTAACTTGCAAGTCAGAATAAGACAGACATGCAATATACATCCGCTCCTCCTTTCCCATGCTCTACTGCACAGTCAGAGGTAGCTGAGTCCTAACACCATGCAGGAGACTTGGCATGTTCTAAGCAGAAACACCTTGAAAAAATGAGGGGACCCGATTCTAACGTGTATCATGTCATATATCTAACGTCTGGACTCAGGCAACAGTAACAAAAATGATATTAACTTCACCCAAGGTCACACTTAATGAGAGAATTTCTCAGTTTAAGTCCAAGTTTAACACAGCAAAAATGTTACACTCCAAATAACAACCTACAAAAAGGAAAATAACGTAAGAAAGAGCAATATTAGATTATATTTTATAGTAAGATCTTTTGCTTCTCCGGGATCTTGTTTAGCCTAAGCTCTTGGCTATCTAGCTCCATCCGTGGGGATTTTTCTGAACCAAGCAACCTCTCTGTCCTTCTATGCAAGATGAAACTCTTCTTCCTCACCCTCCTCTCCAGCTTGACGTGGAAAGCTAGTGTCCTGTTTTGTTGGCATTCTTGTCACTTTATTTGTTCAGACCACAGTTTGACAGCGCAGAGCTCTTCAGGGGCAGTGGCTGCCATGATCATACCTCCATCTCCATTCCCATCTCCCACGCTTTTCCACAGCATCTGAAGTTAAATTCCTTCCCCTTCTCCCTTCAAACGTACCCAAGTTGTCAGTGTCTGATGTAATGATTCATCCATGGCTGTCTGGGGAAGAGAGACTGAAAACATTTTCAACTCTGTTGCAGTACTATTGCAGTACCAATAGAGGTTGGTAAGTATTCCTCTCGAAACTTGGTATCGTGCCCCCTAATGTCAGACCACACAGCAAGTCGTAATAAACCAGACACATTAGCTCAAGTGTTTTCTCCAAGCTACCTTTTCTCTATTTTCTGTTGTCATTAGTGGCTCTTGGCATCACGGCCAACAGCGGGAGTCATTTCATCAAGGCACGTGAAGGAAGTTGTACAAAAGGATATGTTCATGACAAAAAAAAGACACCTGAAGTTTGTCTGGGAAGATAAAGATCGAGAGACTTTCAGTTTGCAAGGGAAAGCAGTCAAGAGCTTTTGGTTCCCTCTGCTTGCAAGGTGGCTCTTTCTCAATAGCTTCACTTTCTGCTTTGGTGGGAAGGAAGGAGGACGATTGAAAGAATGAACACAGCAGTAGGTGTTTCATTGTTTTAAGACAAAAAATAATGACAGAAAAGTCAAAGAGCCTCTTAGAAACACTGGCAAAGATTGAGAACAGAATATTCCCATTAAAATGCAAAACCACAACAGGAACACTGAGGGAATCTTCCTGCTTGAAGTGAAAAATCTCAAAGCTCAGACCGGCCAAATAGACTGTCATCTTTTTTATGTGACTGGTCACTTACTCTGGCTGAGATGATAATACACATTACTAGCTCAACGAACTTTTTTATTAAAAATCAAAAAACTTATTGTAATTTTATGTCCAGAAAAATAAATATCTTCAGAAATTGGCATGATGCTTACTCCTACAGCTGCAGGTTACCTTCCAAGACTTACTTTATAATGAGCAGGATATTCCACTCATTGTATATTGCCCCTTCCCCTAAAAGTCCCTTTTAAAAATCAACCTATTTTACAAGTTAAATTAGAATAAAAACATAAAATGACATCAAAAGAATTTTAACTTTTTCAAATTTACTGTTGGTCTACTTAAAAATCTTGATTATAAAGAGTTGGAAAATTCCAACGGCTGGCTCTGGCAATAAATATAGCAAGTGAAATAATTTATATTTCTTACAGTCTATACTAACCTAAGATTATCTGTGGTATTTTTCACTCCTCATTCACCAAGTCTCCTGATCTACGACAGAAGATAAAGATCTTAAAGTCCAAACTGCAAAGTCAAAAACCAAATTCCACGTCCATAAATTAACTCCCACTCTTACAAATCAGCTATCTACCCCATTCATGAGCACTTCAAACTGGTCCCTCCTCAGGCACGAAGGATATTTTAAACTTCAAAGATAATCCTCTCTTGATCTGGATTAATTGCTGTAGGAGCATGCAAGTCTGAGTACTCTTGCCAGCTGTTAAGACCCAACAATTTCCTTATTTATCCCTTAAAAAAAAGAAAAAAACCAAACAAAACATTCCTGCCATGAATTAACCCTTTCACTTCTAAAACACACACACACATATATATATATGAGCTGTGAGTTTTCACTACTGCATTATAGTTTATGTTCTGGTTGTATGCTTCATATGATGACAAACAGATGTTGGCATGCAGCCACGATGGGGGACACACTACATCAAACTAACTGTAAACTGGGGTTTATGCCCATGCAAACCAGAAATGGTTTAGATGGAAAGAGTTCTTAGTAGCATATAAAATAAGTGTCAAATCTAAGAAATATGTTGAAACGCTGAATAAAGTCAGGCTCTCTAACGTTACCCATCTTCCTTTGAGTCAACGTTAGACCATAAAAAAACTCAGAACTTCCATTTCTAAACTAGTTCTCATGATTATTTGAGACTGCTTAAGCCTAATCTCTCAAGAGGTCTTATTTTCCCCATTTAGGAGAAGCTAAACACGTATGGTTGTCCCACAGTCTCAGGCTGCAAGGACAAGTTCTCTCTTGGCTCCAGATGCTGAAAAAATCTTTGCCTGATAAGTGGTCCTTCATCATTCCCCAGATGGAGATTATGCTTTTGTTTGCCCACCCTTAGATCAGTATAAGTTACTTAAAAAAACCCTAAAACAATAAAAAAACCAATTAACCCCCCCAAACAAAAACTAAACCAAAAAACCACCAAACCAAACAAAACCCAAACCCAACCCAAACCAAGAAGAATCCCAATAACCAGCATTACAAAACATAAACCAACCAAATAAATAAATGTAAAATCAGTATAAGTCAGTAGCTACAGACAAGTTCTTCACACAAAAGCAATAACTATTAATGAAAATCAGATATCCTTGCTAAAACTTGGTTTGTCCGGAGGCATTGTGGACATCCTTCTACTCTCATCTACAAGGTGCCAACCACAAGAGAATCTACGGCTTTTGAACGAGTTATAAAATTGCTTTTGTGAGCATTTTTTCCCAGCTTTTCATTCCTTAGGAACATGCCTACTTTCCAGTGTGGAGTGATCAACAGCAGGGTAAAGAAGCACAGAGCTGTGACCTATTTTTATGGATTTATTTATTACAAACACTTCCTGCTGACAATTTAATGTTAATTTTCAATGTTAATATTTAAATTCTAGTAGATAGAAGATTTGCACGTAGAAAATATGTTAACAATATGAGAAGCTTTTGGTATTTTTATTTTAAAAAATTAAATCTACCATCTAGTTGAGACTCATACCCGCCAAAACAAACTTCCTTTTCTTAATTACTGCAAAGGGATTAATCCTTTAGAATTTGAAGCAATCTTCTTAAAGTTTCACCTCTGTGGCTTCTCAGCAGAAAATTTCTCAGAGTATCCAAAATAAGGCTTTTAGAAATCCATGTTGAAAAAGAGTTAAATTATCTTCTTGTGGAGGTTCAGCCCAGATGTTTGCACCTTTGTTTTGATAATACACCCACTTCATTCATCTATCACTCACAACTTCCATCGTGAATTGAAAAGCAGACAAATTAGCTAACCACTACCCTTAAAAATTCAGATTATGCTACTCTGTGCTGCCTTACACCTCTGATTTTATCTGTCAGAGCACATCAAAAGCTGTATAAGCATAAATATATATATATATATATATATAATAACAGCCAATAACAAAAGCCAAACAAACCTCCCTCAGCTGATAACTCAAATACTTGTCAGGGGTTCTCTATTCACATTTTCTACATGCACATAAATTTCCATCAATTTCGAGCTTGGGTTTTCATGTTTCAGTTTGTTTAAAGGGTTTTTTTTTGTTTGTTTGGGTTGTTTTTGTGCTTTTTTTTTTTGTTGGCTTGGGTTTTTTGTTTGTTTGTGGGTTTTGATTTTTTGTGGGTTTTGTTTGTTTGGTTTTGGTTTTCTTTTCTTTTCTTTTTTTCCCAATTCCAAGCAAAATTGAAATTAATTTTTATGCATGGATAGGTCAGGATAAACATTTCTTAGTGTCTGCAAGTATGACAACTTCAAAGACAGTGGTCTTTTCTCTTAGTTTATCAAGTGACTTCAGAAACAAAACCCCCAGAATCCCTTATTATCTTGATAAAACAAATATGGACAGAAGGCAAATACAAACTTCCTCCCCTTGTTTAATAATTAAAGTAGCACAAAAGTACTCAGTAGATGTATATGATCTTTAAATGAAAAACTTATTTCAATAATCAGATCAATTCTAAGTTAAAGTTATCAAACTAAAAAGCAAATCTTTTACATGAAAAATTGAAAATAACCTTGTATGAAGAACTGGACCAAAAAGGAACGTTTTGACCCCAAACCATTTTGCTGCAATACAATTGCAAAACAAAGCCAGCTGATTTTGTTTATTAAAAGCATCCCAAAGATCTTTCTATATAGAATAACTGCAAGGCACATATAGGGATTTCTGGTAATGTAAATATAACTTAAAAAAATAAAGCACTCTTAAAAAAATAAACAAATATTATTACCTATAGAAATTATTCTCCAAATGCCAGTATTTTAAACAAATGCTCATCTCTTGTGGATTTTTCAGAGCTTGTATTGCAAACTATTCCTTCTAAACCAGTTTCTTGGTAAGATCCGTTTGCCTGGTTGGTACAATGCCTACAGCTACTGTGTCATGGACCTGTTTCTTTAAAGAAGAACTATGCAAGATCTCACACAGCCTTTTTGATCTTCCAAATGTCAGACTTCAGGGCTGTTTGTTGTATCGTCCTACGAGTGTAATTTATTTGAGGTTTTCATACTACTTATCAGCTATAAAACAGAAACCCGATTGTAATTGTGTTCTCAGCAATACTATCGAGACAGTGTGTTCCTCTAACTACTGCTTTCATTGTCTGTAAAACCACAATTATTCCAATAATTTATTTAATATCATTTGCCAGCTTCCTTAAGTGGAAAGCAACAAATGTACTGGCTCCAAGTACTTTCAATTCCTACTTCCATTAACGCCAGGGAGGAGCATTCAAAGTACATTGAGGCAAGAAATGGAGGCTGCTTTAACAATGATTATAAGAATATGAAGAGATAAAAATACATGAAAGCTTAAGCAGACAACTTTATTCTAAGAGAGGCCAAAGAGAAGAAGAATAATATTTTTTTAACAAAGTCAGTACACTTCGTTATTGATCCTGCAAGTTGAATTTCATATATTCCCATCTCAGAAGTTTTTAACTTTTCCATTTTGATTTAGCCCCATAACAGACACTGGTCCATAAATCGGAATATACTGCCCCCCCCCCCCCCCAAAAAAAAAGCACAATAAGGAACAGCATATCCTGTGTTCTCAGCAGAGTTGACCCCTGAGGGTACGCTTTCACTGCACAGTTACCCTAGGCTCTTATTGGGCTGCTGCCCTTTCTCACCCACAAAACAAAAATATTTCTTCCTTTCATATTTAAAAGGACGGTAAGCCTAAGGCTAAACACTGTTACTTGACCTCCCACATAATTTTCCTCAATGAACTTACAAGGAGACACATTTTTTTCCCACAATTCATTGTGGAAAAGTAGGTTTGAGACTTTATTCCTGTGCAGAAAAACCACAACAAACCAAACACCAAACCCTACATTTCCAGAAGCACCAATGATACAGATGGGTTCACCACCAAGGACGCAATAATTCCCCCCAGTCTCTGTAATGAGATCATTAAGAGACAGAATTGGGCTATCCTGGCAATTCATTCTGCAGGATACAGCTCCCCACACCCCCTTGCAGGTGGAGGAGGCAGCTTAGAGCAGCCCCATGTCTCCTGTACCTTTTTGCACCACAACCTCCAGGCAAAGCTCTCCTCTCCCTCCCGGGACACCACAGCCTGCCCTTGTCGGAGGAGAATTATTACACTAGTTCAGCTTAACAAGGCAGCTTCAGAGGACAGGTGGAGAGCTGGTGGGGAAGCAAAAAGCAATGCAGTTGTGGGAAGAAGCAACCATTTTTTTAATCAGTGCTCACCACCAAAAAAAGCCCAACCCTAAACTTGGGGCAGAGTGCATCTCAAATCAAGTCTGCAGTGTAAACAGGCTGTCGGATACTGACAGTAGCAGTAACACAAAACCTCTCTCCCTGTTTCTGCAAGCTTTTAGCTATTTTTCAGTTGAAAATTCAGACAAAGCACCGGTTAGAAATAAGAATTCCTTTACTCTTATTCACACTGAGCACTTCTCTTGTTGGTAAAGCATGGACAAAAGAATTAGAGAGTCACTAGATTGCATAGCTGCAAAAGCTACATTTCAAAATGCGAGTTATCTGTGAGTTGTGCTTGAATTTATCACCGGTTTTGCCCTGTGCAGACAACAGCTTTGATAATTATTAATTGCATCTTTCATGTGGAAGTGAACTCTGAAGACTAAACAGCAATTTAAACATAAAAATGAAGTATTCCATTCTTGATAAGATCTTATTAGAGGGGGATTGGTTGACTTCTCCCTGTAATTTTTTTTTTCCTGTTTAACTAAGCCAGCCAAATCCCTCTTAGTGTTTCCACTGTTGCATTTTATAAAAATAAACCAGTCTGTTATCAGCATAGCAATGCTCCCAAAACAAATCACACCACTAATCATCTTAGTTATGCCAGGAAAACTTCCTGCTGTAGACATACAATTAATCAGATGTGAAGTTCTACCCAATCTGCAATGAAAGGTATTTCATGTGTGGTTACCCTGTGCACTGCAGCACTGGCACATACCCACAGGGCAGTGTCAGATGAGGTAGTGCTAAAACTAGAAGCATCTGCCTTAACGTGGTGCTCTGCCCAAAATAATTAGCCCTGCTGGAACCATCTCCCTCTACAGGACATTCTCTAGGAAAGACTTTTCACAGAGGGTTATGAGCAAGGGAATCGACTTTAAAACCCCTGCTATGAAGTGGGTCTCATGTACACAGCAGGGTTGGGGGATAAGTGAAAAAAACCCCACAACAACAAAAAAACCCCAATTAAACAACAAAACAACAAACAAAAAAACCCCAGACAACAAAAGCAAACAAACCAAAAAGAAACCAACAAACAAACAAACACAACAACAACAACAAAAAAACCCAAAGCCAACCAACCAACCACAAACCACAAACCAACCAACCAAAAAAACCCCAACAAACCAACCAAAAAAAAAACCAACCCAAAAACCCAAGCAAACCAAACCCATCGTATTCTCCTTTATAGCTTGTTAAGGATTATTTCCTTTCACAGTAAAATAAGATTTCATTTACTACACAGGATATTTTCTAACAATATAAGTGACTTTTTGGGTTTTTTTCTTGGAATAATATTCAGCACTAAACCTTCTGAAAATTCACAGATTACCGTGGAGATTTCATTTTATTTGTCGAGTGATCTCAAATGGTAAAAAATGTGCTGTTTCTCCAAAGTAAATCCACTCTCTAGCACTTAAAAAGAAGTAATTGTTCAGGTTCTTCAATTCCAGTCATGGAACAAATCATAAAGAATGCAAAGAGTCCAAAACAAACACAGATCCTAAGAGCTAAGTACACACACTAACTTCTCAACATACCTTGCAAGCACCCTAATTCTTATTTTCTACTGTTGGCAGAATACAGAGTGGTGGTGCTGCGTGACTGTTGTAACTTGCTCTGTAATTTTATGCCAAAACCAGAAACATGGTAATGACACTGACTAGGTAATTAGTAACTATTAAAACAGTACACAAACTAGGGCGTAGTCGAGGTGCTCGCATCTGTCTAAGCCACCTGGAGGGATTTGGCTTCCTAACAAAGCATCAAAGATGGTGATGCCTCTGTAAAAGAGTTTTTAAATCACTCAGACAGGCTATCAAAAGGTAAACCAAACCAGAATATCATGTTATATCCTATCACAGGAAGAATGGGAAGGAGGAGAAAAATTTTACAGCTCTACTGCCCCTTAAAAAACCCACCAATAAAGCCACACACCCCAAAATATAACATAATTCAGTATGGATGGAGTTCCAAGGCAAATGGGCTTGGGGTCTTCTGTTTTTTCAAGCGTGAGGGATTGGAGATACTCTGTAGACTGCTCCAGTTTCAAGTGACACAGGAGGACTGGGTTGGGTGCCTTGTGGAATATATAAAGCTTTGCTTTCTTGGGAAACAGCAGCCAGCCCAGCCCCAGAGTCACCACCTTTTTTACACTTCTTGCTACCAGCAGCTGCTGCAAGATCAAGAGCAGGAATTCCACTTTATTCCTCCTCCTCAATGGCAATTCTCTCTGCTCCTCCCCTGCTCAGACAGGGAAGGGGACGAGGGAGAGTTGTTAAACCCTTGTGAACAGGCTCGGCATTTATGTGATGTTGAAAACTCCAATTGTCATATTCCAAGAGGATTAACAGAGGATTGGTAATTTGGTAAACTTCACCATCACTCAAGTCTTGTACCAAACATTGCTGGAAATGCTTCCCAGAAGTGAGATCTTTCCGTGCTTCAAAGAAGCTTGGGGACAGAATATTGCTCAAAGAATAATAAGGAATCAAAATACATGAATTATTTCAGTCAGACAAAAACAAACCCAGACAGCTCTCAAAGCTTCAACCTTTCCCCTTTCTCTCTCCTTCCACAAACCTAGAAGCCAGTTACAGATCACACAACCTGGATCTGAATCACAGGCACATCACTGAAGATTTTCCACCAGCATAACCCCTGCACTCCACTAGAACGAGATCAAATAAACTGGCAAGTCAGGCCTTCCCAGTTTTAAGTAGGTCTCTAAATCCAAAGGATGCAAAAAATCAAGAGCTTTATGTGGATGTGGTAGAAGTGGAGGTCAGCCCACCAGAAAACAGTGCTGTTGTCAAAGCCCAGCAGCAAGGCCAGTCCTTACAAAGCAAAACTGTAACACCAACACAAAGAGGTTCTTCAGATGCCAGCTGCCACAGAAAAACCAAACATCCAGAATGCCAACAGTAAGTGATTACCCGTAAGGAAAGCTGAAAAGATTGAAGGGTACAACAATTTAGGCAGGTGAAGTCTCCAGAAATTTATACTTCAATGACATATGAATGAAACCCTGCTGAGATCTGTGAAACAAAGGAGGACTCATTGGCCCATATAAACTTTTTAGCACTACTCTCTGCTGCACAGCAGCTTTTAGAGTTTGTTTGCAACTCATTAGAGGCCAAGGGTTGTTCTAAAATTTACCTGAACAATCACAGCTTTGCTACAGATCAGTTACCGGTCTCTCATAAATTCATTTACTGGCCCATACCTTATTTCAACAAGTAATTATTCCAAAGAGTATCTAATACAGATAGATCTGAAGAGACCAATCCATCCAGTAACAGGTAGCACAGCAACATGCCTGTCCTTGTTCTTAAGCTACCACAGTCTATAGCAATAAGGTCATTTTAACAGAGCAAAGTGAAATACACCAGCACAGATATTAAGGACTAGCTCTAATATGTCTCAGCACTTCATGGAATCGTAGAATCGTTCCGGCTGGAGGAGACCTTCAAGATCATCAAGTCCAGCCTTATTCCCAGCCCTATCAAAACCACTAAACCATGTCCCTAAGCACAACATCTCCCTGGCTCCTA
>JANHGN010024040.1:2646-14948 GCA_024605025.1 Megaceryle maxima | reverse complement strand
AGATAGGATTTATATATATATTTATCTTCTTTTCTTTTTTTTTTTTTTTTTCAAATATGCCTCACCCTTTTTCTTAGCACTTAGTCATAATTGCCCAAACGTATCCTGCCTTCAGTCTGTGCTGGGATGAATCCTGGGGACTGGATGTGGAGCAGTGTCAGGATATGGCCCTAAAAAACAGCAGCTTGTTTCCTGCAGGGAAGTGGCAGCCCTTCTAAAGGCAGCGTATGCTCTCCACTGCAGTGGAGCAAGCGCAGTGCTGACCAGCAGGTCTAGGGGAAAAATTCTATTGTGCTTTGGTTTTGAGTAAATATGCTATGAACTACCTAGTGATATTAGGTCTAATCATGGGAGTTTTCCCCCTCAAAGCTGTGGCTGGATTTATGTTGATCACTTTAAAACAAATCTCAGAGATATATTTAGTAGAAGAATGTGTAAAACCCTAACCCCCAAATGGTATTATGTAACCAATACAGTATTTAAGTGCCCCCTGTGTAAACTAACTGAAAAGCCTGCTGTTTGCCTTCTTTGCCTCTGTTGTGTACTGGTCAACTGAAGCCGGGTGCTCTGTTTGCTGTTCTGATTACTATTTTAAAAGGAAAGATCCATAGGATCATGTTATCCAGAAAGTGAAAAATACTTAAACCCCACTCACTAGGCTTAGGGAGGGCTCTGGGGCTGAGTGAGAGCCCTCTCGTGGGCTGCCTAGGGTTGTGGATTGCCAAGGTAGCTTGTGCCATTTGAAAGTACACATACATCAAGGATGCAGCCCCCACACAATGTACTTTGTCCCTTTATTTTGGCATGTGTGATGCAGCCGTTCTCAGTGGTCTCTGCAGTCTCAGCCATGGGGTTCAGCTGAGCTCAGCAAAGATGAAGATGTGTTAGTGTAGGGTCAAGGCAATGGTGGGAGCTAGCGAGCCAACTGGGAATGTGTTCCCACTGCTTTATCTAGAGCTGGTATCAGGTAGAAATGAGGTGGATTTCCTCTTGCTTTGAACCAAGAGGAGTTTGTAGGCTTTCCCCCAAATTTATCATTATTGATATGCCATCAGCTCCTTGCCCAGTTAAATGCTTTATTCAAGGTGCCAAATCTTAGGAGCACAGTGGTTTCCCATTATCGTTATAATCTTTTGCCAAAGAGATTCCCCCTTCTCAGTAATGCACCAAAGTGGAAGTAATCGCTCTTTTTTTCTTCTTGCATTTGTCCTTTCCTGTTTCATTCACCGATTGAAAAATGGCTAAAGAGCAGCCCCCGTTTCACCTCCCCTTTTCCCTGATTGACTCAGCAGCTCCTGGGACAGAGAGGAAAGGGGCCTCGAGGTCACAACCTTCACAATCTTCAAAGCCCCTGCCGCTTCCAGCAGCTGTCACAGCTCTCACTGACCATATCCCCAGAAGGTCAGCAAAAAAATAAACACTGGGGCCCGGCAGGTCCCCTTCTCATGCAAACTGGTCATTTCCCTCCCCAGCTCCCATTCCATGCATAGCTTATACATAGGAGACCCCCTTGGATTTGCACAGAGCTATGCAAGAGCAAAATGCCACAGAAAATAAAAGCAGAAGGACTTCCTGGGCAGGCGGAGTGGGAAAAAGAAAAGCAGCTTCCTGAGCACACCATGCCCACCCACAGGCTGCTGCAGCCATTTTGTGTGCGCAGAACCTGAAGGTGAAGCTGGGGAGGGGGCTGACTTTTCCCTGAGAGAAAGACTGCAGGGAAGGATTTAGCTTCTCTATCTGCTTGTGCATGTGAGAAATGGAAGAGAGAATCCAAAAGAAACATTTTGAAGCATAGACTGCAAAAGCATTTTCATCAGGATTAGATTGCATCCCTCTCCTACAGCCAGCCTCCTTTCTGTACTCACCTTCCTCTGCAAAAAGTCATGATGAAGCAGAAACAGTGCCAGAGAGAAGAGCAGGTTCAAAAGGCCAGAGTGGAAAGGTCCTTTGCTGAAGGAAATACCCCTCCCTAGCCCTCTTTTATAAAAGTATCCATTTCACCGTGGCCACTAATAATCAAAGGGCTATTTCCTGGCCTTCCCAGCACAGCTCCCAGATGCAGAGCGCTGTTCTCAGCTCCATTATTGCTAACCCTTCCCCTCCCATCCTACACTCGCTCCCCTACCCGCGCTCCCCCGTTGCTGAACCCAGCACTACGGTTTGACTGAGCCTGTTTTTCGGGCTCCACAATGAAGGAAGACACTCGTTTTACCATTAGCGTTTCCAGCCTCTCCCCACAAAGACCAAAGGACGATCAGCACACCCGATCGCCGGACAAAAACCCATCGAGGGGATTTTTATCTGCGTGTGCCCGCGGGGGAGGCGGGAGGGGCTGGTGACCTGCAAAAAAAACCCCAAGGAAGAAAAGGCAGCGACAGGCGACGTGGGAGTCACTTTATTTATTCGGTTTTGGCCGGGTACAGCAGTGGGTCGTCCTGCCCCGCGGCCGGCCGGAGGGCGCAGGGCCGGCTGACCGGCGGTGGCCGCGGGCCCGGGAGGTGCGCGGAGCCGTTCACCTTGCCCTGCCCCTGCGCGCACACACTCCGCCAATGCGTGTTTAAACAAAGAAAAGTTGCACAACCGAAGCCGAGTCCCCCTTCCCCTCCGTTAAGGTGGCTCCCGGGGGGCAGCGGGGCGTCCCGTCCCCGCACGCTGTCACCGGCTCGTCCCCCGCTCTCGCCGCTCCCCGACGCACTGACGCCCTTTCATTATTGCACTGCTCGCTGCGACCGTGACAGTAGTGCAACAGGGAAAGAGGGGCAGCCCGCCCGGTGGTCCCAGCGCTGGCCCAGCAGCCGCGGCCGCCCCTCGGCCTACAGCCCGGCCGCCGGGCTGGGGGCACGAAGGGAGAGCCGCGGGGGGGAGGGGGGGGGAAGTTTCTGGCTTTGGCCCAGAACCGGCCCTCTCCCCCCGGAACGATGCCTGGTGTGTGTCTGCGCGCATGTGTTAAATCGAGGGCAGCGGCAGGGTCAGCCGGCCAACGGGGAAGCAGCGGGCACGACCCCGTCGTAGGGCTCCGGGCCGGCGAGACGAGGCCGGCCGCCGCGGGGAGACGCACCGCAACGGCCCCGCGCCGCCCGGGCACCGTCTCGCAAAACCCCACAGCAGCCGCGGCTCCGCCGCGCCCTGATCCGGCCCCCAGTCCCCTCCCACCATCCCTTTCCCTGGGCCCCTGAGGTCCCGAAAGGGACCGCGGGGACCACCTGAAATGGAAGGCAGGGCCACCCACTCGGCCATCCCGGCTGCTGTCAGCCCCCAGCTGATCCCTCACAAAGCGGAGAAGAGATTTAACACCCCGTCCCTGCTCCGTTCCCACGTACCTCAGCGCACAGCTCTCGGGAACGGCCGGAGGCAGTGCCCAGCCCCGCTGCGCCGCCCGACCCTGGCACAGCCCCGGGCTGCACGGCCCGGTCCGGCCCGGCAGCGGAGCCTGGCGCTGCAGCTAGTGGGCCGCGCTCGCCAGGCAGAAGCTTGAGCTTTGTTTCGAGGAGGTTATTGGGATTAGAGCCTCGGCCTCTTTGTGCTATGCTCTGCTTCTCATCGCGCTGGTTTTCGGGCTGGGATCAGGCATAGAAACAGCAAGTGTGGCTATGTATCTCCTCCCATCCCTTAGTGGGTGTTTACATCATTATGTAAAATAAGCACCCTTCAAACGTTTCGGGACTCGCACTATTTTAAAATGGAGCCATGATGGGTTTCTCTGGTTTCAGTCACTGCTTTTGCGTTTTAAACGTGAGGCCGTTTTGAATCCTGTGTGATAGCATCAAAAATATGCCCATTACTCACAACCTGAGTCATCGCAACAGCACGATTATTTGTCAAAAAAAAAAAAAAAAAAAAAAAAATCCGTGCAATTACTTGCCTATCTAACAACACTCAGCATTTCACAACTTTTCCCTTAACTCGATGGGCACATAGGATTATTTTTTTCCTGCTGTGGCTTTCTTCTCTCCGTGAAGAATAACCCTCAAAAGAAAAGACCCTATAAGCAATATTGCACTACTACCCTGATCACAAAAGCAGAGGCAATATTGATAGGGTCTCATCCTTAAGGTTAGGAAGCTGGATAATGTGTCTTGCGGCAGGTGACTGGAGGGAGCTTCATTCCATGCCTGCAAATGGGGAAGGGGTAAAAAGTTAGAAAGCAGTGCACTGCCCTATGGATCACAGCACTGTCTCCTCTCAGGAGGGTGAGGATGCAGGAAAGGAGTGACCCCCACAGAATCTGTGCACAGGTGCTAACACTTTCTCCCAGGACATATTTCACTCTGGTGTGGATTATATCTAGGTTTCTATACCTTCATCCCCAGTTCTCATGATGTTCTCTGTAAATTCTCTCCTTTATTAATAACCTCAGTCAATTATCTGCCTAGCTGATAGAGGCTAGGAAGTGCTATTTATTTGATAGTTGTATTTTCAACCTCCTAGTAACAGGCATTGAGCCCTCAGAGAACTTTCTTTCTAGGGCTGTCCTACTTGGAGAGCCCAGTGGTTTAAAATATCCCTCCCTTCATTGGAAATCATGGGATTAAGTACACACCAAAAATTAGAAAGCGAAACAGGATCTCCAGGGCTGGCTCTCCAGCACTGACTTCACATTAATGCACACAGATTAAATGGTGTTTAGAGACGCACGCGTGTTTTGCCCTAACTTGTTTTGTTTGGCTCTTTCTTCTCTCTCCCCCTCCTCAGCACCTTTTCTGTCCTAGGCTGGAAGGCACAATCTTCAGATGGGGCTGACTTAGTGTTGAACACACTAACAGACACAAAAATTATTCACAGGGCGGGGCTGAGACTCTTCTACCTTCAGGGCTGCTTTGCCAACTAGGCTCTTCCTCTGCAATCTGTCTCCCAGTTAACCTGCCCCAGTGCATTCCACACGTAGGAACACTTGAAAATCCAATGGAAGACGAAGGAAACTCCATTCCCAGGCCATCCCAAACCAGGTCATGATTTTGACACTTTTTAAGATTCTCTTTGCTCAGCCTGCTTTCCAGTGGATTAAATAGGAGTGCAATAGAGAGACAATCCCCTAATTCATGGATTCCTGGCTAATTTATGCATGCCACATTGATCTGGTCTTTGCCATTAGAGATCCCTGGCGTTTGGCACACTGGTGTGAGGCAGCCCTGCATCCCCTTTGATGTTGCCTGACTCGCCCAAAGCAGCTAAAAAAAACAAGGATGTGGCAAAGAAAAGGGAACAGGGGAAGCTCCATTAATTGTTCTGTGTTGTGGGGGTTTTTTTTGTTTGTTTGGGTTTTGTTGTTGTTTTGGGTTTGTTTTTTCTCATGGACTGATAAACAAAATCTCCAATCTGCCCAAATCCATCCCTCTCCCATCCTTTGTGATGCTTGTTGGAAGCAAACAGGGATCTTTTTTCCACATTATTTATTTGTATTAACCTTTGCTCACAGTAATTAAAAGGCCATGTTCACAGAGATTGCTGTAAGCAGCTCAGAATGAGTTTTATCTAACTTCTGTATTCTTGTTACCTTGGCAAAACCACAGGTTTAATCCTACCACTGCTTCTCAACAATCCCTGCAACCTAGACATCCAGTTGGATTAAGAACAGAAAAAAAGACGCAACTAGGCTGAGCCTTACCTTTCCATCTATTCCCGTCCAGTCTATTTTGCTTATTGTTACCATGTCTTTTCCACTCTTCAGCCTCGATGTTATCTCAAACAAGATTTATACTTAATACACACATTTTAACCTCCAATGGCCTAAGAGATAAACTCACTGGTAAATTTACAGTGGAAACATACAATCCACACATCAAGTGACATTATAAATGCTTCAATAATTGGGGAGGTGGAAGCAGGATTTGAAAATTTCTATACAATTTAAGAATTTCAGTAGTTGTAAAAGCTACAACTATCAGGAGAGGGTAAGAGATGTACTTAAACATTAGCCAGAAGTTCCAAGCAAAGGCGAGTAAGTTACTTCGTCTTTTATGTTTTCTGGATCTGTGCTGGGACCCTAGATGTGTCTCAAAAATTTCCTATCTTCAAGTGGTGTATTGGCACAGGACTCCCCACACTTTGGTTGTTTGTTTTTGTTTTTGTTTTTGTTTTTTTGTAAAGACAAGAAATACAACTGAATCTGTGTCTGTCTGATATTCCCCCAGTTTGCAAACAACACGCAACTCCTGTGTTGCGCCGTCCTATAGCAGGGAGACTCTCTGGAATGTATATGGGGGTTATTTTAAAATAAACATTTAAACACGAGATTATGAAATGCATGCTATTTATACACCAGGAGGCTCAGCATCTCTAGATATGTTTAGAAACCTCTCTTGCCTTTAATAATAGTTATAGAAACTAAATGGAAATGTCACCCAGACTGGTATGGAAATAACACTTTATCTGTTGCTCAATAATGGAAGCCCTTTTTGTTTGGTTGGTTGTTTTTTTTTTTTGGCAGTGTGTGTGGGGGAATCTTTTACTGTAGTGGAGTCACTGTTATATGTTCAAGCCCCCCTTTTCTGATGTTAGCAGACTGAAGTGTCCTTACGATGAAGCTTTGGGATAAATAGTGAGCTGACTGTAGCTCAGAGGCCTCTGCTCCCTGGGAGATCAGACCTTGTCTTCCCTGGTCTATGTTAGGGAGCCATTTCCCCTTCCCTTTGTTGCTCTTTGCTTGTTTGTTTCTCTTGTGGTTAAAGATGCCACTTGGGGCAACTGTATTTTTAAATTTTTTCATCTTGGTTGCAACCTCACAAAACATAGCAGGGCAAGAAAGCTTCAGTCCAGTCTTGTTTCCCTGGTCGCAGCCATGTTGTTAGCCTGAGGAAAGGACACCATTTAAAAGCCATCTTGCAATTAAATACATTATATAGTCTACAATATATTTTCTGCAGCGGAACTGACACTATTACCAAAGGTCAGAGCAAACACTTTGGAAACAGCTGTAGGCTGAGTGTTGATTTAGAGTTTTCCATCCTATTTAATAATTTTATCATTGTTTTAAACTGGGAAGTGTTGCCTTTTTTTCCTTTTTTTTTTTTTTTTTTTCTTTCTTTTTTTTTTTTTAAGAGAGAGAGAAAATTTTTAACATTCCAGTCCTGGCTCCTTAAGTCTATCTAGCAAGTTTGTACAAATCCGTTCAGAGAAAAAGGGGATTCTTGATTCCATGCAAGAGTCAACCTGTCCAGGTGTGAGAGACTCCAGAGAGTAAGGGTTGATAATCCTTTTTGAAAATGCCACCTTCCCAAATGTGCTTCACCCACCAACCTGGAAGATTCGGTCACCCACAGCCGCTTATCAATACGTTCCCCTTCTCCTGAAATCAGGAGGGATTACACTCCAGAATGTCCTGCCATTTGATTCTTGCTTATAATATTTAGTTTGTGGGTTTCAATAACCCTTTTCTCAGCAGCAACATTTCCTCGGCTGGCAGAAGCCAGATCTGCGTCAGTGAGCTCCATTAAAAGGAATGACAGAGCTCCTTAAACAGCCTAGACTTTGTAACCCCACAATACGGCTTTTCTGCATGGTGTTTACCAGCACTGTGCTGTCTGGGAAAAAAAAAAAAAAAAAAAAAAAAAAGACTTGTAGTACTAAATGGAGCAAAATAGGGCTAAATCCTATCACCTTGGAAGTACTGATCCCACTCCTGACTCTCCATGTACAGCCGGGCAAGTAGAAGGTCTTGTAGTTCTTGGCTGGGGAAGGAGCACATGTGAGGCTGATCTCGGGGTTCCCCAAATAACTTTTCCCCCACACAGGGGACAGGCTCCCCTCCTTCCATGCCCCAGCTGCCCACACTGCCTATCCCCTTGCCTGCAGGAGTAGAGGGGTGGGCAATTTTTCCACGGGGCCTCAAACCCAAGTCTCCAGCCCAGGGCCAGGGGCACTGCAAGAGGGGAAGCAGCACCTCCTGCCCCTGCCCGGCCGCCTCCCTTCCCCAAACCACCCAAGAGCGGAGAGAGCAGGAGCGACCTTAACACAGATCGAGCACTCAATGCAATGACTCAAAAAGTCCCCCTGAAAAAAAAAAAAAAAAAAAAAAAATCCCCCTGAAAACTTAAACCATCTGATTTCCCTTTCCGCCCCAATTGGTTGTGTACCCCGGGCGCAGGTCGGGCCTCCTCCACCACACTAATACCCTATGTGTGCTGCCTCCACAGAGGAGGGGTTCTTTTAACAAGTTTATGCAACAACAGGATGGAGGCTCTGCCGGAGCCCTTCCCCCCGCAGCCCGACCTGATTCCCCGCATTCCTCCCTCGCCCTCCCCCTCCGACCCAACTGGAGACAAACTCTGGCATCTCCACACACATGCAAATGGTTTCCCTTGCACAAATACAGACTCCTGAAGGGGCCTTTGCTTCCGAATCCCCCCTCTCTTTTTTTTTTTTTTTTTTTCTTTCCTCCAGTGCGTTTTTTTTTCCTTTTTTTTTCTGTTACATTCCTCAGCCAGGCAGGGTTTCTTAAAAAAAAAAAGAGAGAGCGAGAGTGGGGAAGGGAGAGTCTGGAATGTGTAACCTCCATCCCAGGCCCAAAGCTGCAGGGAACCCCATCCTCACCCCCCGCATCCCTGGGGCCTGCCTTCAGGAGAGCTGGCGCTCGGTGAAGGGCCCTCCCTGGGCTCCATTGCCCCAGCCAGAGCCAGGAGGCCTCAGAAGGTGTTCCCTCTGCAAAGGGGATATGGAATATGGTCCTTGTCACCGCACAGGCCTCTCCCTGTATCACAGACCTCCAACGCCCTCCACGCCCTGGGGAGGTTTTCAAGTGTAGTGACCATATTACTTTTAAAGACATAATTTTATACAGGAAAACAAGTACGCATCTATTCCCTTCGTGTTCTCTCCACCTCCAAACAAGGCAGGCTCACATGTCTGAGGCCATCTTACGGAACCAGCATCAGCCCCACCAAGGCTTTCATCAGCACTTATTTCCACTCGCTGATGGGCTCCGCACACACAGAGAACAAAGCCCTGCCCTGCTCCAGGGTGGCTTCCAGCTCCTTGCCGGTCCACCCCTCCTTCCCATCCTCCTTGTCCAGGAGCAGCAAAGGGCCCCTTGTGCTCCCACTCTGGTCACTCTTGTGCTCTTATTGATGGGAGGGGGACTTACAGGTTTCACACTCTCCTATTTTTTAATTAATCAAAAATTAGGAGGAGTAGGAGGGGAAAGTGCCAAAGCCAACCAGGCCTCCGCGGTTCCTTAATGCGTACAAAAATGGCAACCGTACTACAATGCCGAGAGAGATGGATGAAATCAGCTCTAGGGAAAGGAAGCCATGCCGGCTCAGGTTACCTCCACTGAGGCCTGGGAGCCCAACCGAATCCGCCACCAGCACCCTGCCTCAGTTCCGGTGCAAAGCCTTAGCCACCTCCTCTGGGTGTGAAAGGGAGACAGGCTTCATCTCCTCACCAGAAACAGGGGGACTGAAAAGGTGTGTTTTGTTTGCTCCCCCATTCATTGAAGAACTGAAGTGCATTATCGAGGATTCAGCTTCCCCTCAACCCTCTGAACACACCCACCCTCAAGATATGGTTCTCCATTTTCTGCCTCCCCATGGCCCGCTCACTAGCAACCCTGGCCTGGCTTGGGATGTGCAGTGCAATCTGAACGGGCTCCTTTACCTAGATTTGATTTCCAATATGACGGCTCTCCCCACCCCCACCCTTTGCTCCCAAGGTAACAGCTCAAGGCTTCAGGAGAAAAAAAGAGAGAGAGGAAGGTCCCATCCCCCAGCCCTCCAAACCCCTTTCTTAGCAGCTGCAAGTGAAAATACCACATCTGCCTCCAACTACACTGCAAGTGACAGTCACCAACATACTGTTATTTAAAGATCAATTCTGAATGCAGTATTCCTGTTCCTAGGCCTACATCATCCCTGTGTCTCAGACTCGCTCCACGTTCCTATTGGGAAGTGCAGGGAATGATTGTCTTTCAAAACCTATTGATTATTATTTAGGTGCCTTCTACTCTTGGGGTTTGTTTTGGGTGGGTTTTTTGTGTGTGTGTGGTTTTTTGTTTGCTTGTTTATTTTTTTTAATGAATATTAAGGTATCAATATTGCTTTAATCTTAACAGTAATTCCTCTAAAAGTGAAATATGATGGAACTTGAAAAAGACATCAATAGGAAGCAAAAATGAAATTGCTTGTGAATACTTATGTATATATTAAAGTGACTGAATGCTATACACAACACTAACATCCTTAGGTTCATAAACCTCTTAATTTTTAAAGCAGTAGCAAGAAAATATTCAAATGTGGTCAAGATATTTTTAAAGGTGGTGATTGCTCTAAAGGAGGACAAGAGGGCTTTAAAATGTGAATAGGCCAGCTTTTTATTTTACAACTTGGACACACAAACCCACGCTAGTGGCAGAAAGGGCAATCCATTTTGTACACTGAAACAGTCAAAACGGGAACAAAACCCATGGAATTTCCATACAGATCACTCAACCTAAACACCAAACAAACAAACACAAGGCTAGGGATTTTTTTTTTTTTTTTTCCCCTTTCAATTCCTACTTGATCTTGACATTTTAACGCTCAATCGAGCTGTTGCGGTGGGGGGAAGAAATCAGAGTAGGGGGCTGGTTCCCTACTAGAGTGCATTAAATAACTACAGAATCCCATAATGTCAGGGGCTGGGTGTGCAACAGTAACTGATCATAAAGGATGTATTAGGACTGGAACCAAATGCTTTGACAATATTATTGCACTGCTTTATTTGTGCAGACAGTAGTGCAACATTGTCAGAGCCAGCGATACCAGCAGCCACTGTCACGTTCTGCACAGCTGTCCCTGCATCCTTTTGTAAGGGACTGTTACTTTACAGTGTTAACCACAATAACGTTTTTATGTTTAGCCCCAATAAAACTCTGCATGACAAAGTTTATTTGCAATTGTAATTAGACAAGGTAAAAACCCAGTAACAAAACCAAAAAGTTAGTTAAAAAAAAAAAAAATGACAGAGAGGGGGGAAAAAAAAAAAAAGGAGAAAGAGATAAAGACCACTGTTAGTATGGCTTGTTAAACAAACCGTTCAAGCCTTTTGCAATATGCCCAGTATATCTAGGCACGGTACGTTTTAAAGGTTTTATACAATAAAATATTTTGCTACAGTAATGGAGAATAATAAAAGAACAAGGGATATAATTCAGTATCCCAAAACATACATGTTTCCATAAAACCCAAATTGGTCAGTCAGTGAATCTGCACTACACAATTTAAATAAATCACAGAAAGTGCCAGCCCTTTCCTGTGCCTTCAGAAGTTTTCTTAATTGTGCTGTGTATTTTATGGTGGTTGACCAGTATAGATGAAAAAGGCTGATGTGTGTGTATATATAGAATGGTATAAATACACAGTGCTTTGATTTGCTATGGAAAATGTTACAGAAATGATGAGACTGGTGTACAAAAATACCTAGCATCTGTGCTTCAATCTCACACGTTATCTGTATGTGTCACCACTCAAAAATCACAGTCTAAACACCACAGATTCTTAGAAATAAATCAACAGCATTAAATCCCTATAGACGTTGATAGGGACCACCTTAAACATATAGGGGAAAGTTTCCATAAGGGGAAAAATTATACAGAAATCATTATAAAATTCCAATTTAGATATTGTGTCGAGGTGTGTAGAAATGAATAATGACAAGTTATTGGTAAACAAAGCAGGTAATGTGATGCCTTGAAAACTCCCAGAAATGTTAGGAGCTTATGGTTTAAATAAGATGTATTCCATCTCATTTCTATAGAAAGACATTTAAAAATGTATAGCCCAGAATCTCTCTCCTTACTTAAAACCACTCCCACATGTATAAAACCTTATTTCACACACGTGCATAAATACACTGGAGGAGGCATCTATTTTAGGGTTGTTTGCCCACTCTGAAGAGGGTGGGCTGCTAAAGGGGTCATGTTTCTGCCAGCCAATGCCCTTTTAATATTGCACTGCTCATCATAATTGCCAGTAGTACAACAGAAAAAGGGCTCTGGACAACAGCATACTTCAGAGACTTTCCAAAATAAATGATAAGTCAGTTAGAAACTTCTCCAAGTGATGGCCTTCTGTGCGTGATTTATTCTAAAACAGATTTGTTACATTCAAAAAAAAAGGAGTTTCTTCATCAACCACATTGATTCATTGTCACTCTTTAAAATTAAATTTTAGTATTTCACCACTGCATCTTGAATTAACTTCAGAAAGAATTTAGATAAGCTTGGTTTAGGGACTTGCGTGGGCCGCCCCCCCCCCCCACCGATACAGTGGTTGTGTTTTCATTGGGTAAAGGGAGGCCTAAGAAAGAAAGATGATTGCTATACTGTTCTA
>JANHGN010024039.1:19590-43396 GCA_024605025.1 Megaceryle maxima | reverse complement strand
TCCAATAGGGAGGCCGGATACTGGTATGCGGCTCCGGCCTGGCTGCGTTGCTGGGTGCCCGTTCGGTGCGTGCGTGCGTGAGGGAAGGCAGGCGGAGGCAGCGCTCGGCTGCCTGGACCCCAGCCCGCCGCCGCCCCACCTCCTTCTCCTCTTCCTCCTCCTTCTCCTCCTCCTTCCCCCCATCCCCACGATCCCCCGCCCCGGCCCGGTCGCCGCCCCGCTCCTCGTCTCCCCGTTAAAATGCCCCTGGGCTGCCGCCGCTGAAGCACCGCGCGGGGACCCCGCCGCTCACCGTCGCCGCCCCGGGCAAGAGGGGAGCTGCTCCCCGGCCGCCGCCACCCCGTTCCCTTCCCGCGGCCCCGCTGCCGCCGCCGCCGCTTTGTCCCGGCAGCGAGACGGAGCCGCCGTTGATGGTGTAGCGCACGGCGGAGGTAGGTGGGCGCGGAGCGGGGTTGTAACTTACCGGGGTTTTGTTGTGGCTGCGAGCCGGGGGGTGAGGCCCTTCCCTCCTGCCTGGTCCGCGCGTGTGCAGCCTCGGTCTGTTTATTTATTTGCTTGTCGGTATCGCTAAGTGCGGGAGGCAAGAGAAGAGCTGGCTGAGGGAACTCCGCGAAGAATGCGCGGGGCTTGACGCGGGAAAGGCGCGGAGGGGGGATTGTGTCTGCAGGCGTCAGGCTGGGGGTGGGGGGCAAATTCGCTCGCTAGACTTCTCACACCCCCTGCCTGCGCTTCCTCAGGGAGGGAGGATGCACCCACGGGGGTGCTGGGGCTCGTTTGTGTCTGGGTGCGTTTGTTTGGGTGGGTTTGGTTTATTTTTTTGTGTGTGTGTGGTGTGGGTTTTTTGGTTTTGTGTGGTTTTGGTTTGGTTTTTTTTTTTTTTTTGCTAGAGAGTGTGGTGTCTGTGTGATGCTCGCTAGAGGAGGGCATTTCTCAGGAAGGTTGAACTTGTAAACCTTTAAAATAAAGGTGAGATCGGGAAATATGGAACTTAAACGGGGATACGGGGGAAATAGACTTCAGCCTTTAAAAGATGCACTTATTTCCCTGTGTGGCAGGTATGGTATTGGTGAAATGAAGGTTTTATGTAAATGAACTTAATCATAACATTCTCAGTAGCATAGGAAGGGGTGGGGTTTTTCTGTTTTTCTTTTTTTTTTTTTTTTTGTTCCCATTTTTCCTTCTAAAGTGTGAAAGGAAGATGACCAGTATCAGAAAAGTAGTAGGAGATAGACAACATGAGAGGCTTCGTTGCTGAAACTGGCTGTTCAAGAAATTGCTGGGAAGAAAACAATATGATTCATTGTTGAAGTGTCTTTCCCCTTAGATTTATTTTTACACACTGGTTGCAGTTATTTTGATTTGCTGACTTTTTATGCCGAGTTTTTTCTTGAAGCAGTAATTGTCTTGGAGATTAGAAGCTCAGAATGTTTTTGTGCAGTCAGCAGGCTACTGTCTGATGTCTGTTTACTCTGGAGTTCCATTGACCAATTATTGCAATCAAAGATATTTTTTTGCTTGTGCACCAGTGGAAGTGAAACGAGGAGCCTCAGCCACTTGTTCTTACTGTTACCATTTTAGTAAAAATGTTTTCTCAGAACAAATCTAAAGTGACATAATTCAAATAGCAGGTCTGTTCTTAAATATGGATTTTAACCAGATAAAAATGAACACTGTGTCAAAAAAAAAAAAGTAGTTGTTGGCTGTAAAAGGCATGTGTCAGATTTCCCCTGAATGTGCAATGTATAATATTTGGGGTTTGTTTTTTGTAGTTTAGTATTACCAGGCAAACATTTTGGGTTTTTCTTTTTTTTTTTTTGTACACTGCTCCCTTCGAATTGAGAAATCCATGGTGGTTAAGAGGAGTGGAAGCATTTCTATGATAATAAAAGCACTTCTGGTAAATAAATCTCATCTTGGTTTTACTCCTTGAGTTCGTACCATTACCTACGAAGTGGGGCAGGTTTTGGTGGCCTGGTCTGGATGGTGAGGGATTTTAGAGATCTGGCTCGTTGGCTGGTGAGGTCTGGAGGGAAGAGGAGGAGGTAGATGCACACAATGCCCAGGCTGGGAGCTCATTGTTCTTTGCCGTGCACTCTGCTGTGTTTGGGACCGTGCTCTCACTCAGACACAGTATCCTTTTCTTTTGAGAAGTGAAAGGTAGAAAATGGGAAGCATTTTCTGCCTTTTTCCTCCTTCCCCAGAATAGCCTTTTGGTAACCTTGCAAAAAAAGCAAAATAGTAAATTAGAAGCTAACGGGCACCAAAACATTCTGTCTGTTCTTTCCTCCTCCCCTCCCAGTGCTGCCTCTGCTTCTTTCTCTGTCTGTAAGTGAATCTATAGAGAGGGAGCACATGAGGTGAGACTTGGAAGTACACTCTTTTGAACCCCTCTCAACTTTCTTTCGTGTTCTACTTTTTCCTCTCAAATGAAAACCCCGTCTGGCTTGAAATAAATCTTACTCCACTTCAGGTTTGTGTTAGCGTTGGGATGTTTGGCCTGGAGGCGAGTGTGCAGGGAAAACCACTGTGGAGGGAGGATACTCCAGATAAATGCACTGGGATGACAAAAGTAATAGGAAGTGTGCAGAGGTCAATTGCAGTGTATACACGGGTTCCTTTGCTGATGATTAATATTTCTGTTCTTACAGCGGCATCTGTAAAAAGAACCCAAACAAACAAAAAAACAACCAAAGAAAAAACCCCAACCCAGCCGTAGAATCATAGCAGATGTCGAGTTGGAAAGGACACACAAGGGTCATCGAGGCCAACTCCCTGCTCCTCGCAGGACCGGCTACTCTAGTGTGTGCTGAAGCTGTAAGAGAGCAACTGCTGCACAAGGGCTTGAGTTTTTGAGCTGTTGGGTTATTGAGGTGTGGTAAAAGCTCACTATCAACTAGCTGGTGATGGTGAGATGTACAGAAGGGGGTAAAAAAAAAATAATGTGTGGGTGTTGAGGGAAAGCTGCTGGTGGGCTGGATCCTTTGGAGAAGAGGCAGTGGTGACTCTCATAGTTCAGCTGTGAGGCCTTTAAGTTTTGTGTTTGACTGTTTAGTTGACTTCAGTGTATAATCAGGGCAAGTGACTTCAGTTTTCTTACCTGAATAAAATGTGGTGGTTTCCTCTGGATTGAGGACAGTTTTGTTTTTAATTGTTCTACCACTGGTATAGCTTGGTGTGGCTGGTGAGAACATTATTGTAGGCTATTGTCTGTGTGAATGATACCATTTTTGCTCAGAGGGGTACAGTGAAATACTTATGTTGCCTCTCTGTGGCTTTATGATTCTAGTGGCATGTGAATTTGTACTATGGAGTGACTGAGTGAGGGACAACCCCCTGTGCAAAATGGGAAGTGCTTCTTGGGCAGAAAATTAAGTGGAACTAGGAGAGACAGACCTGCCTTGAAGAGTAATTACGTAGGTGGGTTAACAAATAGAGATTTCTTTGCATCCAGGGGTTTGTTTCACCTTTGTGGGGGTTTTCTATGTGTGCAAAAGTCCCTCCTGTGGAGTTTGGAGTATAGATTCAGTGCTGCCACAGCAAAAGGCAATAATCAACAACGTTAATGAACGTGAAGAGATGCAGTGTGTGTGATTCTTAATGCCGATTAGAGCTTAGGTGAGAAAAACGGCATTCTGATGTTGCAGTTTAATAACTGACTTTTCTTTTTTTAATTACACACTATTTTGAAATTTACTATCATAGCTACAAAATGCATCTCTCTGTTGTAGCCATACTGAGTAGTTGTTTTACCCATAAAGGAGTTATTTCACTTCTGGGAGTAAGGGGTGTGGGGGGAAGTGTGCTATGAGCATATAGAATTTTGCAAGTACGTGTTACTGGCTGTGTAATGGCACAGCAGAACCCGTGTTATCCTCTCAGCAGAGCTGTTTGTACATTAAGATTGCCTGAGGGTAGCTTTGATTTCATTATGTGCCATATTTAAGGACACTAAGCTTCGGTAACGTGTTACGCTCTGCGGTGTTGGCGGATGAATACAGTACTCAAATTGTTTAATTTCTAGTTTAAAAAATAATGACAACTGGAAAATAGTTATTATGTGATTCTCAAATGAGTGAACAGCTACACAAATTTAAAAGGAGTGGTCAGGGTTGGAGTTAACCATTAAAAAATAAAGCAAATCTAACTGTACTGTACAGGTTGGGTTTGGTTTGGTTGGTTTTTTTTTTGGCTGGTATCCTGGTATCCTATTTTTAAAGTTCAGCTATTTTTCACTCTGGTTTTCCTGTGGAAATACTGCAGTTGTTTCAGTTGCATGAAGTCTAAACAAATCATCCTGCTTAATTTAAAAGGATGCATAGTCCCTGACTTAAGCTCAGAGCTTAAATTAAAATCAAAAAGCTTAAAAAACACCTCTTTCCCCCCCCCCCCAAAAAAAAAAAAAAACAAACCAACCCCAAACCACCAAAAGCCAACCTGTCTTGGAACCAAAACAGAATAAAACCCCTATTGATTGTAGACCTGTTTATTTAGTGTGTTTTATTTTGGTTGTTTTTTGTGGTTTTTTTTTTTTTTTTTTAAATCTGCTCAAAATGAAGCTTGTGTTTTACTGATGTTATGTCAATTTATTGCCCCAGGGAAACGGGGGGTGTGTGAGATGGGCATTGGTGGTGTGGAAGGTATCCGGAGGAGGCGAGTGTGATCAGATGCACTTTGGAAATGGCGTTTTCAGTAAGTTGCTAGGAAGAAAATCTAGTCACTTCTGGGAGTGATAGGAGGTGTTAAGGAGCAGGATCTACAACGCAGTATTGTGCTCTTTATGTTGGCTTGCCAGCAGCATTTTACACAAGCTTTTATAATGTTGGTAGCTGTGCCCAACTGCTCTTTTCAGAGAGGCTGATGTATGAACAAAGGAGCAAACAAGATATGAATACTGCGCTGCCTCCTTTTGATTTAAAAGTCTGCTGGGGCAAGGAATTGCTATAAGTGACTGAAAAAACCCAAACAGGTTGAAATATTAGCTGACTATTCCTGTTTCAATAGGTGTTGGGTTTTGTTTTGTTTTGTTTTTTATTTTTGTTCAATACAAATGTCTGTTTAGTTCACTGAGCATCCAGAATAGTATGCTGACCTAGAGAAAAGTGAAACAAGCCTGGATACAAACATCAGTTTTCCCTCTATGCCTAATGGGGGATAATGATGGCCTTTTTTGGGGTGAAATTCTTAGAAGTGTGTGTGTAAAATGCACCGTATCAGAGCTGATGGTGTTTCTCTGAATTCTAGACGTAATGGTTTGCATTTGTGTCTGGCATCTTAATTCTGTTAAAAGTGCAGCTCCGAAAATGTAGATCGGGTTTTGCATAAATTTGATAGATTACAAGTAAATTTTTATGATTGAGTTATTGAAAAAATGGGTAATTCTTTGAACATGTAGGTTGTCTTTTTCTTCCTACAGAACACAAATTAGAGGCTAGTTTACTGTTTTAAGATGCAAGATAAGTGGAAGAAAATGACGTCTTAGTTAATCTATGCATTTAATCTGCTTGTGTTTAAAAAAAAAAATAAAGCATGGTATTATAAATTCCTGATACTGGGGGGTAGTTTTGGCCTATTTCAAATATGTAACAGGGTTTGTTTTATGATGTTACATGGTCTTTTCTAGTGCACGCAGTGTAGGTTGTAGTGTAAATTTATTTTCCTGACCATCAGTACTAATGACGCTTGTCCTGGTAGCTCTTCTGAGGAGACAAGAGCTTGTAAATCCTGAGGTTTGCCACCTCCATCCCTGTTGCCAGTTAATTCTTCTTTTCCCCCCAGTCCTTCATAACAGTTGAATGAATAAGTAGCGTGAACATGCCTATGGACCAGCTGGCTGCCAAGCAGAACTTAAAATGCTGGTTCCTCTCTGGCCGTGCCTTTGTGGGGATGTAATTAATTAGAGATTTTTTTTTTTTTTTTTTTCCTATCCATCTGCTGGTTTGCACAAAACTTTCAGGAATGTTGGTTATTGCCGAGACGACTGTCGTGGCAGGCTGGTTTGAAATTCATTACACACCAGAAGTTACTGGCATGAAATGAGAGGATAAGGGAATTGGGGAGGAGGGGAGGGGGGGGAAGTGAGGTGAATTAGGGAAGCTTATTTTCTGAGAAACCAGGTTAAAGAAAGAAAAAGGAAGTTCTGTTATCTAGTGCTAATAAATATTGCTGTCTGTGTGATGATCTGTTTCTCCTTTATCTTCATCTTTTTCATATGGGCAGCTGTTTTGGGGTGGAAACAGACACATTCTTGGGCACTTGGCCCGTCTTCCTGCAGATCTTCCTTCCCTTTGGTTTGTGGGTTGGTTGGGGTTTTTTTGCTGTTTGGAAGCATTCTCAGTGATCAGCTGGTCCAGGAGCAACTGTTGGTTAAAATGCATTGGGGGAACATTCATGTTACATATTGTGCTAAAAATTAATCAAAACATTGAGGAACAGAATTTCTTATTAATGAGAAATCACTATCAAAATTGTAGAGAACCCAGCTTTTGTTTGGTTTGACATGGCTCTTGATGTGTGTGTTTATAGCAGCTCTTCAACAAGGGAATCCTTACCTAGAGTAGCCCAGTTCATTTTAGGGGACTAAAAAGTGATCGATCTTATTTGATCTCATGTATCTTGTAAGTGGTATACAATAAATTCTTTACAGATATTGTATGTTGAACTCTAGATCTTGCAGTCAGAATTCTGCATGTGGAATCAAGGTAGCTACAGAGCAAAGTGGCTGGGGGAGCATAGATATTTGTGCTGGACATGAGGTAGGGACACATTAATGACTTAGTGTGGGTGAAGTTGCTGTGTAACTTAATGGATGTTAGACACACAGCAAGCGTTCACTCACAATGACAGCATATGGGAGAGATGCTGGTTTTCTTTCCCTGAAGGACAAGTAGCTTCAAGCAGCCCTGTTTACTTCTATCCTTGAGTAAATGGCTCTGGGCAATTAACACAGACTGACTGACTCATGGGACCTTGTCTGTGCCTCTGTACCCTGCGTCAGCTGTCTGTATGGTACTACTCATTCCATAACCACCCATCTATTACATAAACTGACAAATTGTCCTGTTTTAGCAAATATCTTAAAAATTTCAGCAAAGGATATTTGTAAAATTGGCAATAACATTTCCCTAGAGTCTAAGTTTCCTTTAAATGAGAAACAGTTCGAAGCCTCTATAGACCATGGGAGAGCTAAAAGGTGTAGTGAAGAGTAGACTTCTAGCATTAAAGTTGCAGCTTAAGGCATCGAGTCAGACTTGTGATGCCAGAGAGAGATCTTTCTCTACTGCTACTGAAATGGCTATGGTCTAGGGGCAGCTCCTAAGACTGTACTTTGTTTTAAACTAAGCACTTATAATGACAGGGTTGCATTGCTATGTAAAGCAGGACGGTCTAGTCTGGAGTGTATTGGTGTGGTGGAATAGAGAATTAAAACTGAATACGATGGTTTCTTTCAAAGCTGGCTATTTTGGCAACCAGTTTATTCCCTGGTTTAAAGAAAAATGGCAAGTTCAGTTAGTAATTAACTATGTATTATAGAATGTTAGGGGATCAGAAGCCTTGTGCGGAATATCAAAGTTAATAAATATATGTGCTTAAGGATTATGAATCTTCTTAAACAAGTGTGTATGTGACATTAGTCTGCTGATACCAACAACCCCAAGGGACTAGAATAAATGGTGTCAATGCTGAAATGTCTCTATCTTTTCCTTGATTTAGGAGTCTTCATTCATTCATGCATGTTAACATGAAAAGTGTTGCGAATATGAAAGAGGAAAGTGATGGTACATCATAGAATTCTCCTGCTTTAAGGGTTGTATTCCTCCAAGAAATTATACCCAATAAAAAAAATACAGTACACAGGCAATCGTGACCTTCAGATTTGCTTTGAATTAGGAAAGAGCACTTGGCATGTGGGAAGGTTCTTCAGAGCAAATGCTTCATGGTGATAAGGCAGACAGACATAAAATGCTTTTTCCTACACCTGTGATTGAAGAGTGGCTCTGAGCTTGGTAAATTTTGAGTTGAAGGGCACTGCTTTTCTCTTAAACTTCTGTCTTCCACTGTGTGCGTGTGCGCTTTCTGTTCGTTTGATTTTTGTTGTTTATTTTATTTTAATTTAATAATGGCACTCTTCTGTTCTTTGGAAGTGTTTCTTGACCACAAAAGCAGCTTAACCTGTCTCTTGGAATTCTACCTGTGTTCCTTCATAAATATTCTTCAACTTGTTTCCCCATCCTCTGTCTGCAGGAGCTTTAAAGCAGGTACTTCACCTGTTGTTCAGGTGCATCAGCTGCCCCGAGATCGCACTGAAGTATCAGCTAAGAAATAAAAAAGAAAATCCCAAATGTGGAAGTATGAACTTACCTTGGTGTAAAATTTATCTGGTTGGTGAGATTCTGTAAAGAAAGCTTTGCCTTGCTCCCTGCTCTTAGTCAATTTAAAAATGGGAAAGATCAGAAAGCACACACAATTTAACAATAGTCGTGTCTCTCTCTGGTACCTGGTATCCCTGTGCCAGGGTGGTACATTTTGTATAAAAAGGAAGGCAATGTCTCCATTAAAGATCTTCTAATGAGGTCAGTGCAGGAGACTTAAACACTTAATCCTCATTTTTACAAACTGGGAGTGAGATGCAGGAAATCTAATTTATGTCTCCAAGGTCATTCATTTTCATGAAACTTAATAGACCTGCCTCTGACTGCTCCTTAAACCACTGAATTATGCTACTTGGCTCCTAACGTGAGCTGTTAAGATGAGAAACTTTACCCAACGATGGAATGAACTTAAAGGTATCTGTACACTTAAAGATTTCTGTGAGTCAAATGCCCAGCGAGTAAGAGTCATCAGGAAATAGAGTGGCGTACCTTAAGACTGCTTTGGGCTGTGCATTTAATTTCTACTGTATTTTATTTGTCGTGTTTGAACTGTAGGTTTACTGTTATACCACATACAGGTTTATTTGCTGTTACTGGGAAGAAAATTGAAATGGGCACACTTAGTGAAGCAAAATCCATTTTATTTTCTTTTTTTGACAATTCGCTGTGATTTGTCCCTTGTATCTGTGGTTAATCAAGGAAACCTTCTCCCCCTTTCTTTTTCACGGTTTTCTGTGACTCAGTTTCCATGGTAAATTTTATATTCCCTGCTGCTTAATTCAGCTGAACTCAGGGCAGAAGCTATGGAAGGCTTTCAGATGATGACAGTAGAAAAAACTGGTTTATGCTGCTCTTGTGTTGGCTGGCCAATCTGGAGTATTGTATTGTTTCAGAGGTTAGGTTTTACATAAAGGAATTGAGTGAAAAGGGGGGCAAACGTGGATAACTCAATGAAGGTAAATGTTTGTGGAGAAACACGGATGGAGTGTAGTCATGCAAGCAGCTCTCCTGAGGCAGAGGTGCAAATAAAACAGCCTAATGCTTGAATAAAGGGAATATGGATTTAGGGCTTTTCTGTTCATAGGCTGTCTCTTGGTGTCGTGGGGAGGTTGCAGTGTGTGCTTCTGGATAAAAATCCCAATAATATTTGGGTGAGAAAAGGGCCAAGCTGACTGTTACCAAATGGTCTTGAAAGAAAACTGAGGCAGAATCTAAGTTCTCTTCTGACCTGCTGAAACAGCCCTGGCTGCTGTTTGAATGTCTCCATCAAAGTTTTGAGATGCTGCAGGAGTGCAGCAGGTGAAAACAGTGGTATGTCTAGTCCAGTAGTCTTTGTATTTTTTTTTTATTGTACTAATCCATGAAGATGTGCTGGAATTAGTGATGACACCTTGCTATATCTCATGTCCTTCAGCAAGTCAGCACAAACATATGGATTGTAACATACTTTGTACCTTTGCTTATTTTCTTTTCATAATTTTCCATAATGCCGATTTCCCTACTGTAGACTTTGGGATTCTACCTGCTGTTATTTTTCAGTGATTAATGTGAGTGCTGGAGTATACCTTTCTTTTTCCACGAGTCTCAGTCACTATCACAGCTTACCTTGCAGGCCTGGCTTTGCTAAACACAGTTCTGTAAGCAACATATCTGCTCATTCTTCTGGTTGGAAAAAGTCATTTGATTCTTATTTCCTGTTTCTCTTCATGTTGAATAGGCTTAGTCTTTTATTGTTGAATTTTATTGTCTAGCTGCATGCTTCTCTTTCCATGTCTGTAATGTATGAAAAATGACACTGGCTCCCCTTGCCTTCTCATTGTATGTCACTTCTCTCCGGGCAGGCTTGCTTCAATTAATGAGAGCCCTGCTCTCTTCCCTACGCTAATTACTCACCAAATAACTACTTTCCATGCTTTTTGTCCCAAAGTACAAGTTTAGTAAGATGTGGAAAGTAATTACTTCTGTGTATGTTTAGTGAAGTCTTTGGAGTCCCGATAAGTTATATTCACACTTTTCCTTGATGGGACTTTTCTGAGGCCCTGATGCACGTTAGATGTTCTTGAATGGAAGCAAAGGCTGGGAGGGATTACTGACGAATGAGGCCTCTTGTTTATGATGTTGTTTGAAATGAAACATGCTTGTTGTAATAAATCCCAATGATATTTTAATTAGGTCATATATTTAATTCCTGAAGATGATAAAAAAATCGTGCTACAAGTGGTCAACAAGAGAGACTGGAAAGCTTGCATGTTGTTAATTCATGACAAAAATGTAGATGTCGTTGGTATCAGGATATTTCAGTTGTGCTCTGGGCACTTGAATAAAACAAGCAAATATCAACACACAACTCCTTGTGTGACCTTGAGCTGAACAACTCGTTGCAATTGTGTTTCTTTTGCTTGTGGAATAGCTGTGACACTTTGTTACTGTTATCAGGCAGCTTTGTAACTAACTGTTAAGCAAAGCGAAAATGATGGTGTTTGTGTATTTGCTTTTCTAATCGGAAAGCCTATGGTGGCTTAGTTATAGGTTACATGTTTCTTCTTTGCAGTGATCAGGAACTAGCTAGTTAATGGTTTAAAACCAACAATGTTTCTTTTAAGTCTTAGATTAAATTTCTAGCTTGCTATTTTCCGTGGTTTTCAGAAGGGTTTTATGCTACAATTCTTGTCCTGAACCAGGTATGCCTTTAAAATAAGCTTTGTAGGAATTACTGTAGCTTCTTACTCCCTGGTGTACTTATTTGGACTTTTAACAGAAAGTATATGGCTTTATGCTTTGTAATAGCAGGATGTCTCTAGGTACTACTAATGGAGGGCTCCTGTACTTCGTCTCCCTCTTGTTACTAATTGACTATTTGCCCATTCAGAGAACACTTCTGAATCAATACTGGGAGTACACTCTGGGAAACATTCTCTCTACCTCCTTGAAGTGAATGAAATTGGGATTTTGCTTTCAGGTGTACAGAGGTGAAGATATAAATGTTGAATGAGCCTTCCAAGATGGAAAGAGGTGGTGTCACCCATTAGTAAGCTAAGGAAAGCCAGAAGGTTATTTCCTACGTACATGTTTGCTTTTAATAAAAATGTTCTCTATAACCTAGTTCAGTAGGAACATAATTTGGACCTCATTTAAATAGGGTTCTTTAAAATCAGTCTGCGGTTCAGTGGGTGTATGAAGAATTAAATTCATATTCTCTCTAGCTTACTTTCCCCCTCTGCCCCCAGGTGAGAGGAAGGAAGGGCTCCAGAGAAGAAAATTAGGCAGAAGAGATTAATGCTTGCAGTGCAGAAAGCTGACTGATCCTTCTGTGATCTTCAGTTTCTGTTTGAAGTCCAACCAGGTTTGTTCTCTGTGTGGCTGGGTGTGTGTTTGAGCTTGTGTAGCCTGTGACTAGGAGAAGAGGTGGTAGCTGTAGAGAGCTGGTGTCATGAGTGAAACAAAAATATTCTTTAAACTTGAAAATAAAACTTGACATTGTACAAATAATTATGGAGGAGCGTGACTGGCTGGGGGTGAAGAGGGTTTCCTCCTCTGGAAGTCTGTATGAGTTCTTTTCTTCGGCATGTGTGTGAGTAGGCATGAGTTGTTGAATGGGATTATTTTTGTTTGATTCTTTGTTTTGTTTTCCCTGCTAGTTTGGGGTTTGTTTTTTTTTTTTCTGAGGGGAAACGAAGACAGGGGTCACTGTGTTCATTTTCCACGCTAGGACAATATAGAAAGACACCAGACTTAAAAGGTACTGTTTCACTGTAGCAGCAGAGCTACAGTGAGTCTTCAGTGTTTAAGTTCAGGCAAATGCCTTGGTGATAATAAGTATTTAACATTTGGAAAGTAGTGGATTTTTGTCTGGGAAGAGCCTATTTGGGTAGCATCGCTTAACCATCCCTTTGAGATTGTTGCCTGCTTAGTTCCTTGATGCTAACAGTTCTCAGGTCATCAGTTCCTGCTTGCAGAAGCAGGACTTTAGGGGCCAGTCATCCATAGCACAAGCTGACTTCTGTGGCGGTGGAAAAATGTCTTATGTTTCAAAAGACTGCAGATGTTAAGTGTTTGTCAGAAAGAACTTGCAGAGCATGGTACGTGGCTGATATGCTTGCTCTAGTGACTTGATGAGCTATGAATTTGGACTGTAGATAAATTGGCTGTCAGGGTGGGCTGTGAGTGTTGTCTCTATAGCACAGTACAATTTATTTATTTATTTTAAAAAAGCTGCTGGTATCAAACCAAACCTCTGCTGAGCACTGAAGAAGCTTGAACTGGAAGTTTTCACATTAGCGAGAAATTGCTTAGAGATAAAGGATGTGCAGCAAGTCTGACATTTGGGGGTAGCCTGGGCTAATGAAATGCATCAAATCATTGAAGAGGAGGGAGCTGATATGTGCTGTTACAGTGCAACATCTAAAGCAGTTGGTTTAAAAATGTAGAAGAACTTCCTATGAGCAATAGCAGCCCTCCCCGATGCCTTCAGGAGCTGGATATCCACCTGAATCACTTTTTTTTTTTTTTTCTTCATGATTAGTTGAGTATATTCCTGGAAAGACAAAGGCTTTGTATAGTCTTGCTTTTTTTGATGATCTTGAGGAAACCCACGTTTCCCTGTAGTGGTAACTCATTCACTTGTGTCTACAATTTGATGGTCTCCTGTAGCGGGCAAAAAATACTTGCTATGCATTTAGTTCTCAGTGAAGTGTCATAGCTGAAACACATTTAAAGAAATCTGCACTAGATTACAAGGTTTAATTTTGCTTGTCTGTGCACATTTGTGTTTTGGGTTTTTTTTTTTCCTCCACCGACATGGAATTTTTTTGCTATTTTCTCTGTGTGAAAAGAGCCTGTATAGTGCTGTTCATCATGGCATAGCCTAATCCAGAAAGAGACTAGGTGGAAAACGTACTGGTTTGGGAAATGTGCTTCTCAACAAGAAGCATGTCACAGCTCACCTACACATCACTTCATTCTGTGTATGTCAGGATAGTTCATTATAGATGTATTTATTTATATTATGAGCAATCCTGTTGTGACTGAATAACTAGAAAGCTTAGAATTACACAGCTGAAGGCTTTGAGGTGAGAAATTGATTCGGTTTTGGGATACAGGAAGGTGCCACTTCTGCATTAGTGACAAGTTTGATTGTTGGCACCACATAAAATGTTACACTAAGACTTTGGACTTGATCTTCGTCAGAGTAGTGAAGAGATGGACGCACGCATAGCCTGTTGAGTGTCCCTTATGTCATGGTCTGACTGGATTGTGGTACGTGTGAGGCAGCAGCTGGGGTCAGGGTAAGCAGAAAAAGCTTTCCAGAGGCTTTCAGGCAGTTTGAAATATTCCTAACTGGGTTTAGAAGAAGGGAAAAGAGCTGCGGAGATGATTACTAAGGGAGCTTGGGAGTGCAAAATGTATTTGTGGAAACAAGCCAACACTTAAACAGAACTGTAAAGACCTGTCTTCTGATCAGTTTTTTAATGTGAAAAGAGCTCCCCAGTTTGAATTACAGGGCTCTGGTTAAATGATTACATGTGGTATGTTTAAAAATAGCAAATGTATTTTATGTCCAGTCAAATAAGGTTCTTGGCATTGAAAACTCAAATCTCTGTTGACTTCCATCTGACAGCCAAGTGACTCAAATCCTATGTTTCTTGCAGGAAAAAGGCTTTTAAATTTTTTTTCTTAGACTAATTCCAGTGTAGCCTGTAACAATGGATAATCTGGTGCTGGGTTTTCTTTAAAGGAGTAGGATCCATAACTCTGCAAGTGTGCTTCAGTTCAGCTATTTAAAATAGGGGTTTTTTTAATGCTTATGCTAAGGCAAGTTATAATTTGCAAAAACTGTTTTTTTTTTTCAGTGTGAAATGGTCTGTTGAATGCTTCTTTCCCTTGTTTCTGTGCACTTCAGTTTGGCAGATTAACAGAGCTATTAATAATAGCCACTCTTGCTCTTTCAGCATGAAAGAGTCAGTAAGCATAGAGCTATATGTAGTTTGTATTTTTAATTAAAACTTGTACTGGGATTATCTCGTATTACCAGTTACCTTCCAGAAGATTATGTTCATAAAAAGTTCACAAGTTGCTAAGTGGAAGAGATTAAAGTGATTGTTGGCATGTTGGTAGAATTATTTGTTGCCTACGCAGCATTTGTTCGTAGCTTTAATTTGCCAGTAATGGGAGACAAGTAAAAATGCAAGCATCTGAATTTTAACATCTACAGTGGCTGACAAAACTAAACTGTGTTTTGGAGTCATTGTCATGTTATTTATTTGTATTTTTATTTTTTTAATGCAGTGTTTAGTTGTTTCTAAATACTGAGTGGAAGATTATTTTTTTCACTGTTTCTCTGCCCTTTATACTGATGCTCTTAATGGTGCGAGCAGAGGAGTATTTTATTAACGAATGGAAAACCACTTAAAGCATGGAGGGCACATATGAGCATAAAGAACAGAAGAGCAGAGTCTGGAGAAGATAGATTCCATTATAGTGGACTTGTAAATCCTTGTTGCATTAGTCAGTCAATGTAAGAAAGGTGTTGAAGGAATTGTGTGTTGAAATAGTGCTTCGTATGACTGTGCACCTGGATCCGCCTAGAATGAACGGTGAAATGCGTTGCAGCAGTAATGAAGAATACAGTGGGTGTCTCTCTGCTGTTATCAAAATCCATTAGCAAGTTTTGCTGTGCTTGAATGCCTTTCATTGTTCCGCTTTCTGACTCATCCGCCAGCACTAGAAGTAAATGGCATCCATTCTGTGCTGATACAAACAGTTCCTATAAGCTTGACAAACAATGATGTTACAGTTGGAGTAAACATCTGTTTAGCTTTTAATAATGGATACCAGGCAGGTTGTAGAACTTTTAGCTACAGTTGGATGTATTTTAGCTACAACAAGGAAAAACAAATACAGAAGACAATATGGCAAAGTCTTACACTGTGGAAATGTGACCTATTGTTTTGAAAGGTAATCTATAGGATAAATTGTTGTTGGTGGAATAATATGTTAATGAAGGTAGTAAAGCCAGTTTTTATCACATTCTGTGATTAAACTTCTATGGAAATGTGTTGCACTATTCTTCTCTGTTTGTCTTCTGAAAAATATTTTCCCCGTCCCATTTTCAACAAGAACTTCCCTTGTAGTTTCAATTTGTGTGGGCTGGGGGAAAAGGAGATCAATCAGTACGCGAATAGATTTGAGTCAGTCTGACTTGGCAGCCTTGGCCAACGTGCGATGTTAATGCTAAACCCGCTGTTTCAAACTGATGATGACTGTGAAACTTGACATTACCACTAACTCTTCCACATGCTAACACACTGATCTCAAATTTGTAGATGTTTGAGATGATTAAGAATTCTAATCTGAATTGCTCTTTGGTTGCCAAAGTGTATTCTGTTAACAATATGTCCAATTTATCTTCAGCTTTCCTCCTGCCCCATAATGATGGTTGCATGATGTTGTCGGTGTAAACATGTGCCTAGTTTACTGAATTTACAGCAAGACTCTTTGTGTTACATGACTGTATTTAGAGGTCACGTATTAAGTGAGATGTATGTGAGTTGAATTTGAGAACTTGTAAAGCAGTGACCATTCCTAATTTTCTGCTTTGAACTGTGAAAGCACAATTCCTGTCTGTAGCAACCTGCAAAAACACCTCGTCATTGCTGAACTTCTGATGAATGCATCACTGGTTTGAAATATAACTTCTGTAGGGTTTTTTTTTTTTTTTTGAATGTTCCTACAGGTAGGCAATCTAAGCATGATAGCTGGTCACCATGTGGTGGCAATTCTCTCAGTAAAGGAATCTGTGTGGATAGAAAGTCTGAACTCTGCTCAAACATGAAGAAAGCAAGCATGCTTTAAGTTAGGCTTATTACATTGATCACTCTGTTTTCCAGATGTAGGGAGTTTGAGAAGGGGTGTATATCAGAAGAAACAATCAAGATATTGACTCCAGCTCTGGCTTTGAATTTTGTATTTCATGCATGTCTAGCCGGTAAGATTTTAAATGCAGTTTTTTCAATTAACAAGCTTAGCAAGGTTTAGAGATTATTTTTTGAGGTTCTAAAATGTGTACTATTTAATACATAATGCAAAAGGGGAATCTGGTTTCTTAATGTAAGGACACGAAAATGGAACCAGCTGCAACATTATGCCATCCTGATGCAGCTTTGATGCTACATTTTTAGCAGTAGATTAAATATTGATACATCTTCCCCCCCACACACCTTCCAGTACACTCTTAAAGCTTTTGCAGTTGTTTTCAAGCTTTTTTTTTTTTTAATAGAAGAACTGGTCAAGGGGAATAAACTGTATGAGCAATTTTCTTCTATACCTAGGTGAATCTGTATTTGAACAAGAAAACTGCAGAAATTTGTAAGCTTCAGTGAAACAAGGAGCGTGATGTCCCTTGGCTCCAGCGAAATAATGCTCAAGATCAAGTAAACAGTACATGAAATTAAACTAGTAAAATGGGAAAGAAAGGTGTAATTAGACCATAGATGAAAGGCAGATGTTAGGATCCCAAGGATTATGAGGGCTGACGTGAAAACCATGCAACAATCCCATGCTTGTTTGAACCATATGTTGGTGCTCAAGTGTGAGTTATATACCACCGAAGCTCTTCAGGATACTGGATAAATAGTTCTTCCAAGGATTAGGAAAGTAGAGGGGTTAGGAAGAGATCTGTAAGGCTGTGAGAATATTCTGCTAGGACTGGAAACATTTGAATTCAGTGGGACTGTGAGCTGCCTACTACAGAAGATCATTTGGCCCTGATGGCAGGGAGTACAGACAGATTGTCTCATGGCAGTCGCAGCAAGGTCATGAGGAGTTCTCATTTTGTCACTTCTGGCTTCTGAAACTAAGGAGCTACGTGTAGCTCTTGGAATTAGCTTAGCCCATCCCCAGATACCTCACATCTACAAGATAACTTGCATTTATGCAGTGGATTCATTGAATGCTTGTGCTTACTATTGAAGAAGCTGAAATTTCACAATACTTCACAGAATCTCTGTTTTAGTGAGCTGAAGGTGGCACTGTGCAGCATTGTAACTAAAGTGGAGCTGGAGGATCACTGAAAATGTTTTTAGGTCCAATTGAAAGCTCTATGAAATATTTAGTCTGCTAAATTCTGATGTCTTTATTTAGTCCTTAGAATGGTAGAAATTAAATCAGTGGGAAGTATTTCAGGACTGCTCCATGGTATTAGCAAACTGATTTTTTTTCTCTTAGATTTAAGTGGATGGTCAAAGGTTCAAGGTTTGTAAGATGCACAGCAGATCGCTCATTCTGTGTGTGTTTTAGCTGATTGTCACCTGATGATGGCATTGGATTGAGTGCTGTGAGAAATAGGTTGTGTTGTGAAAATCTTTCCCTTTTGTACTTCTCCTGGTGTTCTGCTCACCTCCTACCTTGCAATGGGGGGAAGCAGGTCTAAGTTAGGGGTTTGCTCAGGTTGCCTTTAAGCTTCATTGGATAGTATTTTAGAAGCCAAATTAAGATCAATACTGAAAACATTCTTTTTGGTTTTGTAGTAGCTTATCTGCTTAGCAAGACTGTACCAGTGAGGTGGGATGCAGTTAAATATCTGTAGTGACACCCCGTGGTTTCCCTGGTTCTAAAAACTTGCTTGATTTTTGTTGAAACTCGTAATAATAGTTCTTGCTTTTCAATGTCAAGCTCTGAATAAGCCCACTCAGCAGGGAGATCTCTTCTGAATTGTGACTGTTGATCTTTCTGCTTAGTTTGTTTGCTTTTCTGCAAGCAGTTTGTACAAAAAGTGCCTATCATGTAGCTTTCTTCTAGTTTTAATTCGATGCAGGCTTCCCCATCTGTCTTCCTGCAATTTCCCTTTCCTAGTTTTTTTTTTTTTTTTTTTTTTAGCTTGTACTGTAGACTGATAAGTAAATATTTCTGGGTGGTAAACTGTCATGAGTAGGAACTGAGTGTCCCACGTAATGTTTCACATAAAAAGAAAAAGGTAAAAAACAAAACAAAATAATATCCCTTCTTGATAAGGAAGAATACAAAGTACCTTAAATATTGGCAAAAATCAAAAGGGGAAATTCAGCATTTAGGGTGAACTTGAGTGTAGCAAGAAATGACAGAGCAATAAAACTTAAACCAGTGGTGCTGGGTGAAGTATTTGGGGAAAAGTGGAACAAAAAACCCATAAATCCCCTTGTTTTGAGAGTAAGCAATTTAAAAAATTCTGGGTGGGAAAAGGATTACTAGTGCTGAGTGTGGATTTTAATCTTGTCAGGAGTGTTGGTTTTCTGCAGTAGCAGGTCTGAGTGTTTAGCTTGTCTTCATATGTCTCGATAACTGTGCCGACTAGTTAAGTTTGAAAGGTATGAATGAAAGCATAATAATGGTGAGCTTGTTTGCTTGTAGAAACTTAAGATCTCATCTATGTGGGGTGGTTTGTGTTTGCTTGTTTTGTTTTGTTTAGAATAGCTTGGGGTTTTTTTAGGGGAGTTTTAGGGGGAAAAAAAAAAAATGGTGAGGCACCTCACAGGTATCTGTGGAGGTAAAAGGAAAGATTTGATTGCAGTCTTGCCTAAAGACAACCTCTCTTCCCCTCTAAGAGTCAGAAAGTCTCTCAGAAGGTGCTTGGTTTTGTTGCACACAGAACTACCTTTTTTTATGGCTGTTGTGGCTTTCTTCCTGGAAACAATGTGCCTGAATGATTGGTAGGGACTAGACAGTCCCAGTCTCTGATGGGTACTGGAGGTTGGCTGAAGGATGCCCCTAGTTAGAGCCAGTTGTGATGAGTAATACTGGCTTTCCTAAGCAGCTGTTCTTCAGCTTCTGTAACCAGGACATGAATTCTTCAGCTGACTGCATCATTGGAAATGGAAATTCCACTTGACTTAACTTGAAGGATCAGGTCATTGACATTCAAGGGACAGGATGCAGTCGATACTCCCCAGTTCCAATAAAACTTGGCAGCTTTGCAGTGACAGCCAAGCATCATGCCTGGAGACTTTCACATTTACAGAATTGCCAATAATAAGTCGTCTGACCTTGTTTTTCTGGAGAGCCATAAGCATTTGTGTGATGCGGTGGGTGGTTTCTATAAGCTGGGCAGTTCATCTCCAACTGGCCCCTAGACTCTTGGATGTTTTTACTGGATAATGTGAAACTGTGGTAGTGAAGAGAGTTTTGGTATTCACCCTGATTTGGGTATGAGTGCCTGCAGATTAAAGCTTTTAACTCTCCTGGGTATTAGTGTGTGTGGAGTAGACTTATCTGCATCTTGACTGCTGAAAGCTGTCGTCTGGGGTAGAGAAGGGTGGTGGGGTGTGAGAGAGAAACCACTGCTACAAAGCTTTTGTGAGGAGGCAGGAAAGGAAATAAATGTATAGCTCCATGACAGAATGCTCTGTTCTGAAGCAGCATGAGGAGAAAATAGTCATATTCTGTGACAGCGGAATCAATAGGGCCTCTGTTGAAATGAATGAGAATTTTTATCTCTTGAGGCTATTGTTGAGGGCAGACTGAGGCAAATGTTTAATGGGTTCATGCTTTTGAAATAATTCTATAACTGTAAGGGAGAGGAACATGCTTTTAAAAAAGAGTGAGCAATTATGAAAAGGAGGTTAGTCGCCACTTCTGTAAATGGTTCCTTTTGTCAGAGTCGAGTATTCAGTATTTGAACGAGCAGTGGAGAGTCAGCAGTCACAGCAATCACAGAATTGCTGTTTATGTGTTTATTCTGTCACTTCAGCATTGGTGTGTGTTGCTTTACATGCCTGTCGAATGGGGATGTCTGTCCTGAAGAAAGGTTAACATACGGATAGAGGTACAACTCCTCCTGGTTTCAGAAGGAATACCTCTGCAAAATATTAACTTCACACCAATCTAACTCTGTACCAGCATCGTCTTCTTTCTTTGGTTTCAGCATTTAGTTTGTTCCCCAGGATAACTCTGAAAGGTGTCAATCCTCAGTGCTGATGAACGCTGCAGGCGTATGATACTGGAACTCTGCAATCCAGAGCCCATTATCCACTGCAGAGAGATTCCTCAATATTTAGGAACAGTAATGGTAACGTGGATTGCTTAGTGAGGACACACTGGGACTTGGGAGTAGTGAGAAACAGGCTATGCAGAGTCTATCAAGTGCAGTACCTGTTTTTTCTTGGTGCAAAGCAGCTGAAAGAGTAACAAATGATTCAGGAGTATAACATTCCCATAAACCCTGGTGCTTCTGCCAACTCTTGAAGTTCTTGTTGGCTTTTTAGTTGTTGTTGTTGGGTTTTTTTTGTACAAAACTATGAAGTGTGTGGATACTTTGTTTTTGCATTTGACAAAAGAGTTTGGGTAGTAGGGTGTTTTGACTGGGCAGGCAGCTCCTTTCAACTCGGGAAGGAAGAGTGAGAAATTCCAGCTTGTATTTCTTGTTTATAAAACACGTGTGCTCATGCTCTGGCTCTTGCCTCCTTCATATAGGTGTGTATATGCATATATGTATTTTACTGCGGTATTATGCAAATGAGGAAAGATTGCTGGGGTTGTTTGTGCTTCAGCAATTTATTCTAACCTACTAGTTGTGTTTAAGATAGGAAGTGTTTACTTAAGTCACTTGCCAAGTTTGATACTTTCTTTCTTGTTTTGTTTTTAAAATGTTTGGAGTAGGAAAAGCTTTTGTTACATTCTCACTTCAATGACTGTAGTGGGAAGCAGGAAAGAAAAATGCTTTTTTTAAAAAAAATGAAAGAATAGCTTGAGTTTCAGAAATACGCAGCTGAAGTGATATATTTTTTTCGTCTTTTACCTTGTCAAATTAACATGATTGCGTGTTTCACTTCTTATGCTAAAGAGTTTCTGATCTTCAAAGGCAACTTTCAAAAAGACATGCCGGTTCAGCCAAGGAGACTAATATTTTAGAAGGAATATTACCAGTAATAAAAAAGACAGAGTTATGATAGTTTCCATTAATTTTAATAACTTTTTGTACAGCTCTTGATTCAAGATGTGAGAAATTAAAGGGAAACAGTTCTTAGTTTGACTACAGTGTATTTATAGCCGCTGTACAGCGTTACCTTGCGCAGACACGTGAAAAGGCTGCGTGAAGCCTTGTTGTGGGGCTTGCTGTAGTAGTGCTGTTAACAGAGGTGGGAGTTCAATTCCTAACCTCTGTTCAGGGGTCGCATGACCCTGTGTCCATATTGTCCCTTTTCATCAAGTCTGCTCTCCACGTGCTGAGTTTTTTTCCAAAAAGATGTAAAATCAGAAAGAAACGTACGCCTTCCGTTTTGAGTATGGGCTATAAGCAGAATATCTAATGAGCTCCTCTGGAATGTCACATTTAATTTATCATTATAACCATCAATAATGCACCAGATGTTTTGACTGCGTTTAGCTTTGTATTAAATTAAAGGTAGGCAGGGGTGCATGAAGTTCATCTTTAACGCTGCCAAAGCCAGTGCTGTTGACAACTGCTTTTTGTGCTCTGTAGGGTGGGTGTTTTTGGGTTGTAACTGTGTGTGTATGTGGCTTGTGTGTTTATAGGTGTCTTGTTTATAGTGAAGGATTGCTCTAAAATTAGTTGGCTTCATTCAGATAAGCTTATACTCTTAAGTTAATGCTACTTTGAACACGTCTTCTTCTATCCCGTCAATCAACTCTTACGTTATTAGTTTAGTAAGTAATTACATTCCCTATCTGCATGTTACGTGCTGAAATGGAGGCAAGGTTCTAAGTGGTAATAATTACATATAATGCGTCTGTTGTAAGGTAAGCAGAAAGCTTCAAATGGGTTGTGTCTTGTACTTAATAATACCTTTGTCTAAAATGCAATCCCCAGTGATTTGTTAGTGTGTACTACACAGCCTCTGCAAATGCTAACTAACGCGTCCAGAATTTTTACTGCTAAGAGTTGCTACCAACACGCTGGCTGGTGAGTAGAGAAGTGTATCTGCAGTGTGATTCTTAGCAACGTGTGGAAGCAGTAGGGTAATTAAGATGGCAAACCTTGGAGATCTAACATCCCCTCCCTCTTCCCTTAGAAAATCAGCCACACCATTGAAACAAGACTTGAAAAGCATGCTCTGAAGCCAGAACAAACACCCTGAAATTTTTATCATAATGTTGCTTTTAAAAGTCCTAAATGTCCTCTATTTAAAATGAAATTCTTTTGTATTAACCTGCTTTCATATGCTAGCTTTCACCAGACTGCAGAATTGCCTGATTTGACTTTCTAATGTAACTGTAATGAATCTTCTGGGAAACGGAGCGATTGAATGCATATACTGTGCAACTCCATTGTAAAATATTCTGTCAGATCTGCTATATTTCTGATTTTATTTTGTTTAGGGGAGGGGTGTCCCCATCAGGTATTAAAGCCTAAACCTAACGTATTCTCTAGGGAACTTTGGGAGCTCAGACACTACAGTGTGTAATATCTCCTTGATTAAATATATTTTCAGCAGCACATACATAAATAGGCTGGATGATGGTAGTACAGTTCTATTAAATTCAAAAGCGTGGATTTGGAGAGAAAAGAATAAAGATGGAAATTATTGGCAGATAGTCTTGTAATGGGCACAAACAGAACCGCTGCGTTAGGCGGGTGTGGAGAGCAAGGTGAAATATCTGGTAGCCAGATAATGCTGGATGTAGAGCTGTGTATAATACCTCATAAGGACACTTCTTCCACAGACGTGCTTCTAATGTAAGCATTATATTCTGTGCTTTAATGTAGCAGCTGGTGAGCTTTTTAGGAGGAATTTCTATGATCCAAGTCCTTTGTAACTGGTGCCTTCATAGTGTTTGTGATTGCTATAATGTAATGTTGGTTTATTTCTGTGAAGGAACTTGAACACTGGAGTTTAATAATTAAGAATTTATTAGTTAAAACCTCATGTTATAATTAGCCAGATGCTGCTATTTTGAAACAGTTAGCAGTTAGTGTTTTTAAATAGAAGGGTCTTGCTTTTAATGTTGCATAGGCTTGGTTTTGAAGATTTCAATCTTCAGAACCTATTGAAGTCCAATGTTGAAGGTAAATTTTCTTTTTATTCTAATGAAAGGCAGTAATCTAACTGAAATTTCAAGTTAGGTAAGTGAATTTGAAGAAATATAGCTTAGTTTTCTGTTCTCCCCCCTCCCCTCCCACCTTGAGTGTGGCATCTGTGGTGGTAGTTTGGGTGGTGGTGGGGTTTTGGTGTTTCTTTTTTTTTTTTTTTTCCTTCTTTAAGTAAAAGGTGTTTCCCAAATGCAGTATATGTGTATGGAATTTTCTTTATTTTTTCTTTTTTTTTTCTTTGGGGGGGGGGGGGGTTTACAAAAAGTAGTAAAAAACCCCCAGACTATGTCTGGATTGGTTGATCTATTTTAGCCACAGATAATCCAGCCAAATAGGCAACCATCTGATAATACATACATAGGAGATCTGTAGGGGTCTGGGATGAAGAATGGGGAATGGCTTTTTTTTTTTTTTAATC
>JANHGN010024039.1:0-19490 GCA_024605025.1 Megaceryle maxima | reverse complement strand
AATTTTATTTTAATAATACCAGCTTGAGTGTTGTGATGGAGCATCCGATGGGCCCTCCTGAGAGAGGATGATTATACTGGAGAGATATCAAACTATGAATCATTTACACTAACCTCTTGTGAAGCACAGCTTGCATTTTTAATGAGGGATGATTGCATTTCATAAACAGACCTTTAAAAATTAAAATAATATTGATCCTCTTTCATTTAGCTCTATTAAAACAGTAAGCTATATATCTCCTTCTAATAGCTACAGGAGAGATTATTTAAAAAAATATACCAAAGTGTGCACAAAACTAAATAGAGGGTGTATTTTTGTGTAAAAATGCCTTCTTGTTCTGCAGCTGTACTTGCACAGTGTCTGACTTGTGAACAAAAAGACCATTTGAAAAATATTCCATGCACCATATGTGGAAGGGAGGAGGGAATCCAAGTATCTAATACTCAGCTTGGCACCTAACAGCCATTCCTTTCATGCTTTTTTTTTTTTTTTTTCCAGGTCTGAAATGCCTATTATTTGTACTCCTTACAGTCTTACTCCCAGGGAAGGCCACATCCAGATACTCTTGTCTGTGTTGATACCTTTGAAGGTGGTATATGTCTTGCTTTTTTTGGTTCCTGTATCTTTGAGTTTCCTACCCCTTCAAGGGGGGTGTTGTGACAGGTAGAGATGGCCAGTGTGATTCTGGAGCTGTGTTCACCTTCTGAATGCTTTGGGGAAGGGGTCACAGTACATCCTTTAACAGAGAGGGTAGGAAATGTTGGCAGTCGGAATTTAAGGCAGCAAAATAATTCAAGAGAATTATCTAGAAGTGCCAGCTTCCATCTTGGTGGCTGATACAACTTTTCTCTGCTTCAAAAAGGATTTCCCCAGCAGCATATTCACCTGACAAGGCTCCAGCCTGTCTCTTCATTCAGAAGAGTTTTGTAGGATGCCTGCTTCCTGAAAGTAGTGAGTTGAAAACCGCCAAGAATAATACTTGCCATAGTTTATATATTGAGGGGGGGTGTGTGTGTGTGTGTGAGATCAGTATCTTATTTGGGATCTGATGTTGAGTGCCATGGCTAAAGTGGCAGATTTAAACTTCAATCTGTTTAACTTCAAAATGCAGGTAGTATATTGTAAGTTGAAGAGAGATAAGTACAAAGCAGGTTCTCAAGTCTTGAAGGATGTTATAATCTCTGTATTTTTCCTGTAGATAACCTTTTTCTTCTGTCAGTTCAGTTGGACAATTGAAATAAAGGCTGATGTAGCACAGAAAAGATGTTCCTGTGCACTTAACCTCCATATCATGTCAGTGTTTTCCTCTCCCTTCTTTTCCCTCCCTGGCTTCCTTCCATATAAAATTGAATCCCTCAAATCCATTGTAGTAGATTGACTTGCATCTTCCTGTCTCTAAAACAAATTATATACAAATCAGCCTTTTGTCAGAGCATTCGAAAACGCAGTCTACATTTGGTGTCAAAGGCTTTAAAAACCTGTGTGTGTGTCACTGCTTCGGCATCAGGAATTTATTTTAGGCGTTCCTATGTGGCAAGCGTACGTGCTGTGTTTAGCTAGAAATGGAATTTTTCTATCAGTTGTTGCCATTTTGCATTCTGTTTTTGTAATCATCTTTTATAAAATGGCTTTATTGTTCACTGATCAGGTGTATCCTGACATAAATAAAACATTGGCAGTAATTGGCTGTGACAGATTTTCAGCACTCCCTCCTCTCTCCAGTGTGTGCAGCCTCCGACAGTTGCAGAAGGCGTCTATAGAACCCAGTCCTCACACAGGAAAGTCCCTGGGGTAATTGGCTTTGACGGCTACTGGTTGCTGCAATAATACTGATCCATGAGCTTGTGTGAGCTGCATAATGCCTCAAGGATTTTGTACCCATCAATATGTCCTCAGCTTGAATCATTTTTTTTTTTTTCCATACTTTTTTTTTCTGTGGCAGTTTATTAAAAGAAGCGCTTGCTACACTTACTGTGTATTTGGTATCTACACAACCTCAGCTGTCATGGTAGATGAAAACACTATCCTCCAATGCTGTGCAAAATGCTACAGTGTGTCTGCAGCTGGTACAAGGAAAATTCCTCCTGCAATTGCTGGAAGACGCTTGCAATTCATGCCTCTTATTTATGTAACTATGTAGATGTTTTACAATTATTGATGATAAGAAAACGTGATAGTCTGTTGGCAGGAGCACAACTGCTTTTGTTTGCAAAACTTAGTAAGCTGTGAAAGAAACCCCAAAATAAAACCCCGAAAATATGAAAAGGCAGAGCTGTACATGGTGAGGACAAACAGTTTGTCAGTTATAACCACAGAGTCACGCTAGTTTGCTACCTTAAGTAATAACTCAGATTTCTTTTGCTGTGTCTGGTGGTGGGGGGAAATGTCTTTTAGTTGGTGGCATTGATCACGCTTGATCCTACTGAGATGTTCTAAGAAATGTAAATTGCAGCACATGCACCTCGGTTGGCTCTTAGGCAGCTGAAAGACCAAAGTTATTGGGTTCTTAACCAAAACTGGCACACAGACCTGAAATGCATTCAAAGTAGTTCTTAAAACTTTTTACCTTTACAGAGGTGGATTCCTTTTTCTCTGCTGGAAATACCCCTTGCTCATCGCTTAAAGCAGATTTTTTTTGTGGATGAGTGTTGGCCAGGAGCAGTTACTATCTCAACAGTAATCGTGACTGGTTTGGGGAGGTTGAAGTTTCCTTGTGTAAATTTATTCTCTGTTAATTTTAAGGCTCTGTTTAGGGAATAGTTTCTGAAGGACTCCAGCAGTAGATCAGGAAACAGTCTACAGTAGACCAAGGCTACAATGGCTGAGAAGTACCTGCTCTTGAAACGAATATGACTGCTTGCTTAAAATAAAATCCTCCTGGCATACATCAAACCAGCTTGCACCTGCAGTGGAATCTGGATGAGTAATGCATCTTCAAGAATGACTATGACTCAGGGAAAGGTCAGGGCTTTCTTTTGGTTATGTTTCAGTGCCAGACTCACTACAATTATTATTTTTTTAAACTGTGATAACTCTGACATGGTTTATGGGTTTGTAGTCATGCATGACCAGTGTGTTTTGAGGACTCTTTGGGGGAAATATTGGGTAACTCATGATGGGATATTCTGCATCTTTATTTTTAGAAACAAAATACTTCCCAGTGAAATTTACGTGTAGGTTTTTTTAGCTTAGAGTCCAAGGACCATCATGCATTCTTTCTACCAGCCACCCAGTGTGGAATTATTTTTGCCGAAGGGAGTTTCTTCCACTAAGTGTTTGTGTATTTGAAGAGAATTGATATAATCAGAAATGGTTGTGCTAAGCACCATTTGTGGCTGTGCAGAGTCCCTGTCAGTAGTTTGAAAAGGCCTAGCGAAGACTCTGTTTGTTCTTTCTTCCAAATGAGATACGCCCAGTAAAGACCAGTGAAGTAATGGGGTTTGTGGTGGGGGTGCTTGTCGTGCGGTTTGCTGCTGTCGCGCGGGCGGCGTCAATAATGGCTGGGCCTGATCCGTGTACTTTTTGATGCAAGAAAGAAACAAGTGGTGACAGACAGTGGAAACTAATCCGTGTGGTGTCCATACAGGAGGGCATGTATGTGGAAGATTGTTGCACTGGCCATGTCTGTAGCATTAATATTAGTTAGAATAACTGTCAGTAAAGGTCACAGTCTTGCTGATCCAATGTGAAAGCTGCACAATCTTGTTACCAGATACTGTACCACACGAAAGAGGATTACGTAGCAATAATGGTGCATGGTGTATCTTTTTATTGCTTTCCAAAGGAGATTGATTTCTCTTCAGGTGTATGAATGACAAAATACAAAACTTGAGTTAACTTATTTTCTTAATAAAATATACACTTCATGTAGTACTTGAAGTGTGCTCTTCTAAATAACCTCCTAATGATCTACAAGCTTGCCCTGACTTAAGAAGATTAAGGAATTAATGTCAAATTACAGACATAACTGCAAATAGTATTTATTCTGCTCAGCATGCAGGAGAGGTAGAGAGTTGACAAACATGAAATGTGGTTTTAAGGTTCTATTTTGGTAGAGGAGTCCCAACTGTTATAATCATTTTCACTTTGGTATGTTACGACCGTAAGGAGAAGATGACGTTGGCCAGTGTCGTTCTGTTGTGTGAGTCGGGTGAAGAATACAGGCGGATCTGCTCGGTAGCTGAAGGTGTTAATTTAATTCTACATCAGACAGTTTCTTGTATGTCAGCAAAGTCTAGAAAGATAACACTTCTACAGTCAAAGTACGTGTGCAGCGCGTTAGTTTTGCTGGGAGATGATCATTAAACGCCTAAGAAGATTGCCTGTGTTACATAATACTAATGGAATTATGGTTGGATAAACACATTAATATAAGGGAGGGAGGAAATGTGCAGACTTTAGCTGTGGGAGGCATAAATGTTGCTGCTGAAAGCCACAGCATAATTTCTGAAAATGTTTTTAAATTCTGTGTAGCTAGTTAAAAATAACATGTAATACATTTTAGTTTTCCTAGCTGTAAATGGCTTGCCTTGATCTTTCTATTTTGGTCAAGTGAAAGGGAAATGAGGTCTGAGGAAACGCTCTTTAGCAAAAGATGGGAAAGCTGCCAAGATTGCTTATCTCTCAGTTGAATTGCAGGTAATATTTTTTACGTGCGCAGCGGTTTGCTCACTTTCAGAATCAGAGCAGTAGTGGTTCTAATGAAAGAAGGGGTTATGCTAAAACAATGGCCAGACTATTGATCCTTTTTGAAAAAGGAATCTCTATTGAGAGATGCAGTAAAAAAATTGTAGCTATCAAAGGCTCTAGATTGCTCTTTCAATAGATGCTGATTTTAACCACTGCTCTCAATTATTTGTTGATTTTTGTTGTTCAAAGGGAAGTAGACATGTACAGAGGCACCGGCTTAAAACTCCCCATTGCTTCTTACACTGACAACTGTTAGAAAACTGCAAACTTCTTATGTGTGAAACTACAGAGCTGTGAACAGAAGTCATCTAGGAGATAGGTTAGCTGTGTATGACACTTCATTTAGACCTTAAAAGCTGTGATTTTACAGCTTTTGTAGCTCAAATCCCAGTATCTTGCAAATGACATCATTAATCCAGCAATGTTTTACATAGTCTGGCAGTTATTTCCATCAGGAAATTGCTGAAGATGACATTCTGGATGATTATACTTAGGGCTTGGGAGTGTAATGTCAACCAGTGTACAGAAACTGCTTTTGTTGTACATCGTGGCCGCCCCCACGTCTAGCTGTTAGGAAGAAAAAGCATGTTAGGTAGTTGCTATTTTGATATCTTGATCAAAACCAAGAAAAACAATTGCATGCAGAGTTTTCATGGAAATCTTAAGTTTTCAGCTTAATCTTTTAAGTACACGAAGCGTGCTAGGATTTCTGAGGGGTGTTTTTTGCAGTGCAGTAGCCTTGCCTGGTTTGGTTAGCTATCAAAGAGCTGGTGTGGCTGTGAAGTTGAGGGGTTTTTGACTTGTATGTGTTAGGCAATTGCAAGAGCAGCTGTTACTTTGAACACTTCTCTTGCCACAGATATTTCTGTGGAAGACAATTTATGATGGAGGCTGCTTATGTCTTTCTATAGGCTAGTTTCTGCCTGTTTGTATTGCAAAAAAAAACTTTTCTGAACCACCCCCCCCCCCCTTCCCAAACCTTTATTTTCCTGGCAATGATTTAGTCTATTGGAGAGAAATTACTTCCTTCTGCTTCTTTGGCTTTACGTTGAGCTTGTTAAAAAATAAAAATTTTTGCTTTAGCTCCTCATTTCTCCTATGATTTACTTGAAAAGAAATGGGTGTTTGAAGATAGCCCTGAATTCTTACGGCCCTTACAGTTCTTACTGCCTGTGTCCAAAAGCAGGGTCCTCAAGAGATCTTTTTGAATCTCCTTAGATGAAGGATGAGTATCCTCTCCAAGAAAGATTAGAAGGATAATCATAGATTTTCTGAAACAGAAGATAGCTCTCCAGTAGGAGATGTGAGTAAAGCTCAAGAGCATGACCTTGTACATTTTACTTGCTTTTTCTAAACTGGAAAATGTGTCCCACAGACTGGAGAATGAAGATGGTGGTGAGGGTGAAGGAAACACCTTCCTCCTCCTCGGTTAGAAACTTAGGTTGCCTCCAGAGCTCACTAGAAATTGCTTATGTTGTAGAAGTTGTTCACTATTCTCAGTTGTCTGATTGTGAGTCTGCTTAATTTGGAGAATTAAAACAAAAAGACATTAAATTCTGCACTTTGGTTGGTTTTAATTCTCCCAAGGGCTCAGATTTGGATGAAATGAGTCACTAATAATTGCACTGATTAATAGTTACTTATTAGATGCTCTCTCTGCATAACTCCTTTATATATATATATATAGGAGTTATCTTTTGCATGTGCCTGCTTTAAGTAAACAGTTTATCATCAGGGAGAGAGACTTTAATGATACCTTCCTACATGGCAGTAACTTACCTCCATTTGAGATTGAAATAGTTCTTTTAATAATAGTTTGATAACTAAGTGGATTTTTAATTAACTCAAGTCCTATGCCTTAAAATATTTCACTTACAAATAATAATTACAAGCTCTTATGGCTGTGAGGCAATCTTACAGACACGACCGATGCTAAAACAGATCAAGAACGGCTCCTGCATTCCATGCTCAGCCTGATAGAAAAAAGTCTGAGAAATAGTGGCTTCTTTACTCACTTTTAGAAAGCTGCCCGTGAAATCTTCAAAAACAAAACTTAGTCTTTATTCCATGTTAGCTGGTTAATTCTCCTTTAAAGTTTTTTTTAAGTAACTTTGATCAGAGGTAGTGTCTTATTTTTGCCATCAGCGCATTTGTAGGACAGATTTCAGGGAGATTTTCTTTTTTCTACTGACATTTTAATGTTCACCTGAATACTTCCATAGCTTCATTTGTGTCATGATAAGGGAGGCAGCTGGAGTGGCCAACAGCATGGGGCAGGTAATGAGAGGATCTATTTCTCACTATTAATAGATCCTGTCATAGGAATGGTAGCGTACCTTTTCAGCTTTCATGTCTGAAGAAAGAACCGTTTTGACATGGACACACAACGTTACTTGATAAAATCAAAAGGTTTAAGGCTGCTTAGGTCTTTTAAGAGTGTGCAGGAGTCACCTGGTATCTAGAGGAAAAAAAAAACCCCAACATTTAGGAGTTTCTGTAGATTCTGTTTGGGAATATCATCTTTCAAAAGGGTTCATACATAGGGAAAAAGAGATCAAGATGCCCGTGGCCTTGAGGTTGAAGATGGGAAGCTCATCTCATGTTAGTTGGTATATTCTTGAGATCAGAATTTATAGTTTCTTGACACTCTTTAAGGCTGATAATGGTGAAAGAACCTGCCTCTAAGTGATGGAAATGAAGTCCTAAGAATAGCTGCATTGTCTAGCATTGACTTATGCTCAATGTCATTCCAAGAGTTAAACCATTTCAAATTAACTTACTGAAATTTGTACAGAAAGGGGCTTGTGTTGGTGTTGTGGTTTAACCCAAGTGGGCATGATTTGATGATTTAAATTTTTTGTTTTACACCTACACACACAGCCATGTATCCCCCCCCCCCCCCCATATGTAACCTTAGAAAAGAACATATTTATCCCCTGATGTCTGACAAATGCTGTTGTGTTTTCTGATACGTAATGGAGCTGCTGTCAGCTTCTGGGTAAAATACTACTGCTTTTACCAGCCTGCAGATACCCGGGGTATGAATTCATGAAGTGAATGAGTGCATTTGTGTTTGAGGTCACTAATAAGGAGCTGACTCTAGAGGGCACTCCAAAGCAATGCAGCGTTCTCCTTCCCGTTCTTTAGCATGCAAAGATGGGGTTTTGCTGAAGAAAAGCAATAAAAGTGGCTGTGTGTTCCTTCTGCGTCTCTCACCAACCACGTGGCCTCTCAGTATATTGGAAACATGAGCATTGGTTTGGCCTGCAGAGCTCCTCTGGAAGATGCAGCTTAATTATTTAGCTCTGGAGGGATTCCTTCCCAAGGCTTCCAAAACACCTGAGCTCTAACACCCTGCCTAATGTTTCCATGCTGACTTAAATGATTTGGATGTGTAAGGTATTTTTTCAGGCCTTTATAGAGCATAAAAATAAGGGTAAATGGTTCAAATTTGATGGCATTTTCTTCCTTTCTGGGACAAGAGGTAAAATACTGTATTTTCACCTCAATGTATTGACCTGCTGTGATGATTTATTTTTTTAATATTCCTTGCTAGCAGCTAGTGATAACTGCTTGTAAAACATGTAATGTACAAATTCTACACTGAGACTTCACACAGGGTTGTTTGTTTGGTTTTTTTTTAAATATTGTGTTGTTTATAACTGTCTCAGTAACACTTTCTTTGTTTTCATATATTTGCCCAGTATTGCAATCCTTTCCTAAACCCTCCCTGGGAGGGCATTTTCTCATTAGACATAATTATAAAGCCTCAAAATACTAATGGTTCTTAGTGGCTTACTGTTAGACTACAGCATAGGGCTGTAGATTCCACATGGAATTCCTTTCAATATTGCCAGTTCCAGTAGGATGTATATCCATGGATATACGTGTGACCAAGGCAGAGTATTCAAAGTGCCGGTAGCATTTTAGAGGTGAGGTATTACTATTTGCAGTCATGGCTCTTGCTGTTAAAGTAACTTCCTAAATGACAAGTTGAACTCCTTTTTGACGAGTATTTTAAAACCCCAAAACCACAGCACTGGCAATAATTGCATAGCTATAGGGCAGACTTCCAGGTCACTTAATTCAGTAGCTTTTCAATAGATTTTCCTCTGAGCATGACAACTGTTTCCCTAATGACTCAAGTCCCCTAGTTGTCAGCTGTAGCTGAAGTTCTTGGTCAGAGAATATTTACATCTGCAAGTGTACTGTCTGTTCAGATTTCCCTTTCCCTTGCTGGTCCGTGGCAAGAAGGATGCATTTCTTTTACAGCTTAAAGTCTTGGCTTCTTGGAGTGCGTGGTCATCCTGGTACATTCAGAATTAAGGAGTATGATTATTTGGGCTCCCCTGTTTTGTTGCACTCAATACGCTTTGCCTTTTTTCCTCTAGAAAAGTAGAACAGTTTCCCCCCTGAATATACAATCAGGTAATACAAATAGTGTAATTTTTACCTCTGACTTGAATGGTTATAAGGATAGTAATTGTTTCAGCCTGATGGAGATTAAAGCTCGTCTCCCATGTCACTTATTAAATGTGGGCATAGCTGCAGGCTGTGGAATAAAATATTTGATTTACAGTGCAACTCTGTGAAAGGCTATAATGCAAGAACTGTATAGATTTGTTTGGTATAAAAGCTTTATTTAAGAGGTGAAGAAGCAGCAGCCTACTAGACCATTTCTGGTTGTGATTTCTATTTTAGTAGGCTGAAGCCCGGTGTGGTGATTTGTGTGGTATAATGATGGTAATTCAGAGCTGGAAGATGAGTTGTCTGTAATTTTGAGCCTTTCTCCGTGTTAGAGCTTCTTATCAGCAGAGTTAACAGGAGCTGAACCATCTGTAATACTTGGAGCCTCCCTCCTTCCTCCAGGTAAAGGTTGAGATTATAACAAGCATGTCTGTTGGCTTTTGTTAGCATTGGAGAGCGCTTTGGACACTTGCACATGATTGCTGGCAACATATTTTTCTACTTAGTGGGGTGAGCAGTTGTTTAATTGGGAAAGCTGTTACTTCTCTTGATCCTGACTACAGCAAAAATCAATGTCTTCTCTGCAGTCTGAACTAATAGGAATCAAACTCATTGAAGGATGAAAATGGTTTAATCAACAGAGAGCCATCTGAAAGGTTATTTAAAAAAATCAAACCCACAAACCAAACGGCCCCACCCAAGCACTGAAGCTGGTGAGCAGAACACGGGCATTCCTACTTTAAGTTGGCCTAATGGAGGGTAGGTAGGAGAAGTTGAATCTGGAATGGATAATAATAATAATAATAATATTATTGAGAGTTAGTTATTTCAAATTCTGTCCTTGTTAACACCACTGCCTTTCTAAAGCTTCAGCCTTTAGATGAACTGGTAAACATGAGGTCTAACGATGGGTGTCTTTGTAGTGGAAGCCATGAAAGGCACTCTCTATTCATCCCACAACTGAACCTAACAGGGTTGTCAGGCTTGTTCTTGACCTCATTTGTCCAGTGAGGTCCACTTAAAAATATATCTACCGCAAAGCTGGTTATTGGTACCCCAGAGGGTGGATTTCATTGAGAAAGAGGGAATGACAACAGCTTGTCTTGTCACCCACTCCTTTGGAAAAATGTAATTGGGGTTGGAATTGATGTCTTGTAACCCTGTAAACTGGGTAATGAACTAAGCAATTATTGCTTAACATTTTTTACATTACTTAACTATATTTTAGAGCCGTGACTTGTGCTACACAGCGGCATCCTCTGGAAGCTTTGACATGTGCAGTGTGACCTTTCTGCCTGTTGTTCAGGGGAGGACGCTCGTTCTTGCTGCGTATGGTTACACGAATGTGAGGTTCCGTGTGCCCGTGCTATTGTTGGCACGTGATTTCAAGAGTTTCATTCTGAAACTTGATGACTGGAGGTTATTTTAAACAGGAACGCAGTGGATAACCTAGGGTGTGTTCTGGGACTGCCTAATGGTGGCTGTTAAGGAAACTGAAATGAAGCGTTACCTTTAAATTGATTTCATCTCTTGCTATGCCACCCTCGACACGTACAGATCCTAAAAAGCAAGGAAGCAGATTTTATTTCACGAGGAAGTTGCCTTCCAGGCTTTAACACAAGTCTTATTGTTAATGAACTTGCGAGGTGTACGTGAATACTTTTTTCTGATGGAACACTGGCATGAAAATTCAGCAGTTTATGTCAATCATCTTGTCAAAGCCTCAAGATTGTGTTCAGAAGAGAATGAAATAGTAGCTCGTAGACCAAACAAAGGAACACCTTTAAGGCTCTGTGTGTTGGGTTGGAAGACCTGGATTTTTGTGCACTTTGCACGGCTTTTGTTGTTCTTTAGTTCATGTATTGATCCATGAATCGAATCGTTAGCTGGAGTGAGAACCAAACGCATTAAAGACCTTCTTGCCGTGTTGCTTAACTTCGTGCTTGATTTTGAGTTTTGTTCTTAATGCTTTCACACGGGCTGTTGTCAGCACTCGAGGGGAAAACTGAAGATGTAAAATACGCCGTTGCAAAGTCAAGTCTCTGCACGGTCTTTGTGGTGCAATTGAATTTACAGTGTTTTGGTGGGGTTTATAACATTACTTCAGGAGCCTGACACTAGATGGCATACTGCAGCTTGACCACGGCACCGGTGGAAAAAATGGTCACCAATTACTGTTCAGAGGTTTCTTAGGTTTCTATGTAGTGGCTTTGAAGCTGTCTGTTTATTGTTACATTGGAAACTTGCCTCACGTGCTCTCAAACTCGTGTGTTCCTTTTGTCCAGGAATGTTTGCTTCTGGTGTGAATGAATGCAGAGCATGTAAATATTTTCTTAAATAAATGTTTGTTTTATGGAGTTGTCCCTTTGGGTGTGCATGAGAATTTAGTCACGTGAATGGGATTTTTAAGCCCTTAGTGTGATTTTTATGTTGAATGCTGATAGGAACGCATCTATTGTTTTGAGAAGTAGCACAGACCTGGGTGAAGTTAAAATAGACACCAGGATCCATACTTTTTTGAGAGCATTTGATAAACCAGTGTAAACCATGCTGAACTATTGCCACCTCTTCAGCTACAGTGTCAGAAACACTGTGAAGCTAATTTTGAAAGGCCTTTTTGACCATTAATTGGTTGATTGTAGCATTCTGTAATCTGCTGCTTCCTTTTAGTTCATTTAAAGCTTCCGTGCGGGTGGCAGAACGCTGCTGTGTGAAATACCTTCCTGCAGGAAGGTCATGTTGCACTTGGAGCAGTACACGTGTGAATTTTACACTTTGGAAGAGTTGATAAAGAGATAAGAGACCTTTTTCAGAAGGACCAAAGGTATAGTTTCTGAAGGGTAATAGGCTCTAGCATGGCCAAGGCAGACAGGTGCTTAACACTTGGCTGCAATTCTTCTCCTGATATGGCTGCTTTTTTTTTTAATTAAGGCTCTTCAGAAATGGATGCATGTCACGTGGCAAAGTATCCATGTTTGACATACTCTTTCTTCCTAAGAGACAGAAGCTGTCTTGTTTGCTTACTCTTAGAAATTTGTGGAGGGAAAAGAAGAAGAGGGATACACTGAGAACCTTCCCTGTTGTTCCATGTTTTGGGGGATTCCAGGAGGGTGTGGTGGAGCAGTGTCTGAATTAGTTTCATACCATGGGTATCTTCTCCCATAGATTTGGGAAATTGAGTTTCTTCCCCCTGTAACTGAACTGGAGCCATGTGGTTTCAGACTGTTAACATTTTTTTCAAGATTATAGTAGAAACTTCCTGTTTTTTGAGCTTATCTCCCCGTCTGGAGGGAAAGATTATTATAGGTACGGTCACATCCTGTGGTTATTGTCACATAAAAAAAAAAAGTCTATTGAATTTTCTGAAGCCTTGGAATGTGAAAGTGATTACTACACTAAAAAAAAAAAAACCTGAGCTGCAGTCACATTTCCTATCTCCACTGAGATTTCAAGAAAAGACTCTAAATCCCTTGCAAATTTTACGTATCTGTTAGTTCAATTTCTGCTACACTTGGTATCTTGAGAAAACCTCTTGGTGAAGAATCTATCTTACTCTGAACGGAAGATTGTGAAGGAAGCATTTGGCAGTCATTTCCTTTAGCCTGTGAGTAAGAGCATGCTTTGTATTATAATAGTTTAAACATACCGCAGGCTGTTGATAGAGGTATCGAGTTTTCCATTCCTGAACTTACTTTGAGTTGAAAAGGGAGGGAAGAACAGGCAAACTTCCATTGTTTTACAATTGCTTTGATAGAGTTGAAATAAATGTGTTTGCTTTCTTCTTCCTTCCCTCCTTTTCTTTAGCTTTACCCTTCTCCCCACACTTAACTATTGAAAGTTTTAGTTTGTTTGCTTTTTTTTATGTACAGCTCAGAACAAATGATTTCTTTGAGGCTTTTGTAAATCCATATATTAAGTTTTCAAGTTTGTATTTTTTTCCTTTTAAATATGACCTTTCTTGACAAAAAAATTGGATATTTTTCTTAGGATAATACCTTGTAAAATGAATGTTCTGCGTTGCTTTGTTGATAAATTCAAGAAGCTGCTGAACAGGTTGATGTCTTGCCGCAAGTACCGCAAAATCTGGCAGACACAACTGGATTTTGTTTTAATATTCTTGGCTTACAATGTACCATTCTGCAGTTTGGAGTTTCCCAGGGCTGGGATTTTCTACAAAACCACTTTTGAATTTAAGTATTGGTCCCTACAGGGAAGAGGAAACAAACCAGAGGAGAAATACGGGGGTGAGGGGGAATTTCTATGATTAGCAGACATGAACTTTTTTGCTTAAATCTGTCCAGCCAGGTTCATTTTCCTTTCCAGATCTAAAAGCTGTAGCTGGGTTTCTAGTTACTTGTCTCACTACTTGTTTCTGAGTAGCTTGGTCACAATATCCCAGCTGAGTTTATTACACTTTGTACTTCCATACTTACCTATGCCCATAAAAGCATTTATTTTAAAATCTTGCCAACTTGCTGCATTCCTCAGCTTGTTAATCTTTTTGTTGTTTTATTATTTTCCTCCCCTTCTCTCTTCCCAAAGCAAACATGCTCACTCTCTGGCTGAATTTTGCTCTTTTTGAGATGCAGCTATTTTAGACCATTGTCCTTGAATTAAGTTTTAACTGTAAATAGAAAATGCTGTCTCTCCTCTGCCTTGTGTGTGTTTGTTTTTCCTCGGGCTTTTGTTAAGCACACAAGTCTGGTTTCAAGGGTTTTTATGGCTGGCAGAATTGAGTCTTCAGCATTTGCAGGGGGGAGAATGGAAAGAAGGGTGTGGGTTGACACTACTATAAACATTCACTTAATTGTATGGGGATTTGAGATTGAACTTCAGTGGACTCAGCCATAGCTGTTCCTGTGGTGGGTTTTTTGGTGATGGTTTTGGATTTGTGGCTTTTTAATATGTATTTTTTTTCCCCCCTTCCTAAGTTAGGCCTCCCTGGAAGAGCCTGAGTTTTCCTATGTTACCATGAGAATTGCCCTAATCTCCACAGCTCCCTGATAAAAACCCAACCCACCACATTTCTTCCAAAGATGTGCAAAATGGAGTTATGCAGGACTTTATGTCCTTGAGGTCTCTATCCCCATTCTTCAGCTGAATGAGGCACTTGACTGTACCATTAGCACTCTTTGGCTGTGTCACAGGTTCTGGTTAGGCTGGGAAGGGATCTGAGGCAACTTGTGTTTTTACCTAGTACAAGCAATGGTGTTAACAAGCAGTAGGTACCACCAGTGCACAGGTCTTGGGATTTATTATTATAATTTTTTTTTTCCTTTGGAGGATACGTGTTTGTGTTTCTGCATTACTCTTGAGACCTGTGCCTCTCTTGTCAGGTGGAGTTTGGCCTAACGGTGTTACCTTACAGGGCTGGCAAAGGAGCTGTTGGTGGCAGTTGCTGGTGGCAGTTACAGCAAGGACGGTGCCCAGATGCTTGAGCCTGAGTGGTTAAAATGAGGCTGAAGTTCCTCAGACTTCTTTGTGCTTGGTAGGGGCCTCCTTTCCCAGAGTATGGATGTGTCCGGTGCTAATAGTGACCTGGAAGGACTTACAGCTTGATTGGATGTCTTCTGAAGTACAAACCTGAACACCACGTAAGTGCAGAAAAGGAGTCCTAGTTCTTAAAGCATAAAATGAGTGAGTGTTAGTAACTCTCTTTAGCAGCTTCTAAGTGAGATGCTGTGTACCTGGAGGCTTGGCAAAAAAAATCCAACCCTCACTCCAAACAAAAATAAACCACCAAAACCAATCGAACAAAATCTAACCCAGCAAAAAAAAAAAAAAAAAGCCAAACCTCTGAAGGGTGATGGTCTGAAAACAGGGTACAGGTTCTGTTTGGGGGTTTGAGAGAGGCAAGGAAATGGTTGATCCAGATTTAAGCTAAATTAAAAGAACTCTTCATCTGCTGTATGTATAAAGTGGTCAAGACTCTGTTTAACTGTTTGCAGAGTTTACAGTCTCCACTGGCAGGCTTGGCTCACCGAATGAAATGGCCTTTTGATTATGCTGGAGCAATAATAACATTGCACTGAATTTCCTCGTGGAGATTACGTTTTAGTAGCACGGAAAAGCACCCTCATATAATTGTGAAGCGAGCTGTAGTTGATTTAGTGCTGTGGCAAGAAGCAGCTTAAAACTCAGTGCATGCTTCTTGTAGAGCATTCATACGTGCTCACATATTCACAAGTATAGACAAGACTTTTCTGGCTTCAAGCAGGTTTGAAGAAATTTTGTGTGTAGACAGTAGTAAGTGCCTTGTCAAGAGGAGAGTATCAGCTATTCTCAGCTGCGTTTTTACTAGAACAACAGTGCGTTATTTGCAGAGGAAGAAAACATCACCTCTAACCTGACCAAAGGTTTTGTGTTTAGAATAGGTAGGGCTTAGATGCTTTGATGTTGAATTGAAAACAAACAGAAACGGGTAGCAAATACTCAGTGCTTCTGTTCTGAGCAGTTAAGAGGTGACCTTTCATGTTAGTAGCCCAGCCTCCGTTTCTTTCCTCTGCTGAAGAATCTTCATTTGACCGTTGGCCTCAGGAATTCTCTAGCTAATTTTCAGCTTCCAAGCGCCTCTGCTTTGGGCTTTTTGTTTTACCGGAGGTGTCACTGTTGTTTTGGCTGGAGATACATGCACTGACAGGGAAAGGGAAACTTCTGATGAGACTGGATTAAATGACACGCAAGAAAACCAGTGCTGTGATGATAATATTCAGCTGTTAGCTTGTTCTCCATGAACCTACTCCCTTCCTCTTCCCCCCCTACCCAATGTCAAATCCAAAGGGAGCATTTGATTCATGTGAAGCTCTGATGACAGTGCTAAGTCCCATGTTAAAAATAGGTTCAGCTTAGCAGGGGTTTAATGTGTTACACTTGTTGCTTCCCTAAGCTGGGAAGTAGTGTTATATTAGCTTTCAGGAAAAGCTTGTTGTGATCACAACTCAGTGTGTTCTTAAAATTAAGTGTAAAGCTTCTTTTTGTACAGTTTGTGCGAGCCAGACAGTGTACTTGAGCCTGCCTTTAGAAAGTTAACTGGATGAGTAAACTGTGTGACTTCAGTGAGTTGCCTTTAAGGGTTTGTGGGACCTCTTTGTCTTGGATGTCTCTTAAATAAAAAAGTTAATTTGCCCATTTAATCCGTGTAATCTCATTAAGTCTGTTTACGGTTAGTTTGTGTTTCAAGTGTATACATATCTGGTAGACCTGAAATTGCTCCTTTGGAGCAGTTTTTCTAGTGGGTGAAATGTTTATGCATACTTGATGGCTAATTCTGTTGGAAGAAGTGGGGAATGCTGCTGATCGATAGATCTGCTGGCTTGGAGGGAGTATATCTGTATTTAATGTTCTTCAAATTTGTCTGTCTGTATTTAATATTCTTCAAATGCGGTAGGACTCTTGTGAGAAGTTATGAATTATTCGTGTTTGTTATGAGTAGTATGTCTAGAAAGCAGCACATTTTACAGCTCTTTGAAGACACACTGTCTGTCACTTCTCAGTGCTCAATCTTTCATGAGCTGCAATGCGTAGGTACACACACTATACAAAGCGTTACAGTATTCCCAGAAAGCGCCAAAACCCGCACGTTAAGGGGTGTTTTCCAGTTCTTGGCTGTAAGGAAGGAACATGTACCTGGGTGTATGTTTACGTGCCTTTAAGCAGTGTCAGGAATTACTGACAGCAAGTCAATGCCTTTATTTTTATTTTATTTTATTTAGATTTCCAGCTTCTGTTGTTTGTTGTCACGGCAGTAATGTTTCTTCAACTAGGTGTTCTATTTAATTATAATGTTTATAATAAATATCAGCTCCCTTGGCTGCCTGCTTAGGCCTGTAGCATGCGGAGTGCTTTGCTTGTAACTGCATCCCTTGTCTCAGTTCATTATCTGTTAATGGTACTCAACATGACAGGGTTGTTTTGATAAATGGAGCCTGCCAGGAAAACTGGGCTGGATTTTGCATGCAGGGGAATGAGCTTTATTTTGTTGTGTAAAACCAGATAAGTAACGTACACTGGACCAAACACAACAGTGTGTGTTGTGTGAGGCCTGTTAGCGGTTGTTCCAAGGCCGTTGTTCAGTGGATTGCTTCTCAAGCCCAGTTTGGGTCTTGTTCTCTGGGGTGTATTTAACTCGCTCCCGTTGAGGTAGTTTTTGAGTAATCTTGATGTGTTTGTGGATGTACAACTCACATTTATTTTTTTTTTTCAGATACGCGTGCTTTTAGTGTTGATAGTAAAGGAAATGTTGTTGTAAGGTTATAATGCCGGGGCAGCAAAGGTGTAGTTCATGACCAAGAAGAGATTTTCATCTTACAATTAATTTCCAAAAGACATGGTAAAAAGTCCCTATTGAGGCTGATCTCTGTGCATCTTTATTTTAGTCAATGAAATGGGGGCAGATCTCCATATCTCACAGGAAAGACAATTGCTGAAAGTTCAGTTGTTTCTGATGTCAGTGACTGAATACTGTGGCTGTTCTGTTCATTCAGGAATCTCCACTATGCTGTATAAAAACAGATGGGATTTGGGATGATTTCACTGTCATCTACCACACTGCTGAATTCTGCAGTTGGATTGCCTTGGATTTGCAAGACAGTGTCTGAGATTCAAGAATACTCTCCAGTTCTGTTGCTGTGTTCAAACTGCTGGATGCTTCTGCACTGTTTGAACAACTTTCATTCTAATGGGATACAAAAATTCTGCAGATACACTTTTTTTTTTTTTTTTGGGTGCATTTTTTCCAATATATACTGACTCTTAGGATTTGTTATCCAAGCTGGCTGGATCATCTGTCCTCTAGGGATAAGGTGTTTTTGAACAAATACCATCAAACGGGATATTTTTCAAATAAATGGAGCTTGGGCTGACTTAACTCACTGCTGGAAAGCTCTTTTGGAAGTCATTAGAAGTAAACACTGATTTAAATACACACTGGAGCAGTAAGTTCCTTTCTACTATTTGCCAGGTGCGGGGCCACATTTGACTAGAAAATTGAAGTGAGGATAAATGCAGTGGGGTTGCTTTGTGCTGACTTGAGGATTGAATGTCAGCTCTGGCAGGCTTGGAGCTATCACACGGCTACTTGGTTACAAACCTTATTTTGAACCAGTTCTTTCGAAGAAAGGCTCCAGTTCAGAAGTTGCACATTGAATATTGCGGGAGCAAAGCCTGCGCCTTACACCATCTTCAACGTGTATTGATCGTAGCAGTCTCGCAGTGGCAAGGGTGATAGAATTAACTGGCCAGTTCTGCTGGGTGGTTTTAAGCAGCCTAAAATTTTGATTAAATTTTGAAGTTGGATCTTTGTCTCCTGGAGGACTCCTGTGCTGTAGTATGCAACATGGTAGAAGCATCTTAAGATAGAGAGAAAATACACAAATAATTAACAGCATCTGGAAAGAATAAGTTGGCAGACAGGACTTGAAGGTGTTGCTCTGATTAACTCCATCTGTGAATCTTCGTTATTATTTTTAATTTTTTAAATTGTTTTTAAACTTGTTTTTGTAAAAGCAGCTCTGAGAAGGTGTACTCCTCTATTTTCTAGGTAAAATACTACTTGCGTGGCTAGGAAATGGATTTGCTTGGCAGGGGAAAAGTCTACGTTGCCCTCGGGTAATGGATTACATAGATGGCTTGTTTTGCATGTTATTCTGCAAGGGAAATAGCAAAGCTTTGCTCTAAAATTAAGTCGATACTGGTAGCTGAAAGGTCACGGTTGTGGTGTTATAGAACAGTGCAAGACGTTGAGGGATTCAGACAAGTTACAGGTTTGCATGAAGACACACAGTAAGAGGTAAGCGTTCATCATTTTTAAAAATTGCCAACTAAATACATTTAAAAGGAGCATGTTTTGCTGAGCAGATGAATTGCTGTTTCTAAGGGGGGGGGGGAGGGAAGACGTCGTGGAAAGGATTTAAAACAAAATGGCTTACTAATTGAACACAGTGCCACAGGATCTTTGTGTAGAAGTGTCTTTTAATGTGACACTGGACAGGCGTCTCTTTCTTATCCATCTCCGGCATGAATGCCGTGTGTGGATTGTGTTCCCTCCACCCCTCTATTTTATCTGCATTTTCCCCACCCCCTGTGTGTTTTGATCAGCGTTTGTGGAGGCGAGGAAGGCTGGCAGCATTAATATTCCCGGCTGCAGCTCGGGGATGTGAGCCGCTGATCACTCCCGGGGATGCTTTGCCTCCTTAATATCTTGCTTGCAGATGCATTTTCTAGCTGACCACGCTATTAAAGAGCTGCCATCAATCACGGGGCTCCCGGTTCCGGCTCGGCTGAGCGGGGAGGAGGCAGAGGCGGGCCGCCGCCGGGGGAAGGAGCGTGTGTCTCCG
>JANHGN010024036.1:0-65916 GCA_024605025.1 Megaceryle maxima | reverse complement strand
GGTATTTTATGAGCTTCTGAAATACATGCAGAAGATAGTAATCGGGCTGGTGTCATCTGGCTGGTGTAGGCATTTCAGCCCCCTTTTTTTTCCCCCCCATTACAACTACATAAGTAGAGCAGTTTTGAAAGCATTAGGGAAACATTTGAGTGTTGCATCTTAATCCATCTATTTATTTTTCATGTCCTTCAGAAGAGGATGATGTTTGTAACCTCAACTGTCTTGGAGTACACAAGTATCTTTTAAAAGAGTGATTGTAATCCTGTTTTCAGGCTTTAGTACATGAAATATGCTGCTGAAATTTGCAGTGAAACTTTACCTATTAATTTCTCCTATAAACTTTACGGAACTAGACTACTTACTACTCATGTACTTAGGTGTCTCATTTACAGCAGAGTGCTGACAAGCTTCATGAATGGGAGAATGGCATCATTTACAAAAGAAAATAACTTGAAATCCCTAAGGAAGAACAGTTTCCCAGAATTTTAAGGCAGCATACAACATTCCATCAGTCTGAAACCAACCTTTTCTCCAACTTATTTTCAAGTCAAGAAACAATATGATAAAAACCTATAGAAACTTGTCAGGGTGATAAAATAATCATTTTTCCTCCGAAGTCTGATCAAGCCATAAAGACAAAAATCACAAAGATGAGACAAATTTTCTTTTGCTATCATATGCAGCAAGCAGTTTGAGAAATATCATTTTCTCACTACGGGGAACCAGTGCTCACTAATAGCAGAGCCAAGCAAAATTTCTGAAAATTGCTATTGTAATGTTTACATAATGAGATCATATCTACCCTTATGAAGTACAGGTGCAAAATCTAAATACTCTGCTCCCAGAAGTGCAACTTTCCAGCCATTTCTTTTTTAAGCAAATTTAACCAGCTAACTATTAATGGGCTATTGACAACACTGGTAAATCTTTTTTTTTTTTCATTTTGCAACTCTACCAAACAAAAAAACCCCACAAATGCATGAACTCATGATCTTTCTGCTCATTTTTTTTAATCTTTTTTCCTTTTTTTTTTTTTCTCCCTCAGATTTTATTTTCTGAGGACCAGTCAACCTACAGAAGAGCATCTGCTGGACCCCGAGTGGGGAAGCAGACATGCGGAAGCCTTGCAAATGCAAAAGCCAGGAGTAGGTCGGACCCCAGATGGTGAGTGTTTGCTCTTAACAAGGAGGCTCTTTCTCCTTCAAAAGAAGGGAGGTAGCACCCTCTAGCACTGAGCCTTTGCTACCACTCCAATGACAGGCACTGCCAAACATAAATCAGTGTGATAACAGCCTCTGCTGGGGATTCAGACCCACATTTTCCTGCATGGAAGATAAAACCTTTTCTGGTTCTTAATTCAATCACATACCCAACTGGCAATCTTGCATATCAAAATGGGAATCCTGGGAGGCTGCTGGAATATGCAGATCAACAGAAGCTAATTAGCATTTACTTGCAGCCATCCTTAACTGATTGGCAGCACAGCTGTGGGGACCAAGCAGAACATGCTGAGTTGCATATTTGTATGGCCACCTGCCATTTGGTGGGATCCAAAATAGTGTAAACTACCACTTCACAATAACTCAGTGACCTTAGTTTTGAAGTAATATTGAATAGACATATTTGGCTAAGTGTATAATTAGTGCTTATTTCACCTGACACGCAGTTCAACAATAGGCTGTGCAGCAGTACCTTCTTAATTTGACATGTTGATGTCTTAATTGAGATTGACAACTTGTTAGAGAGGTACTATATTTCCAACGCAGGCTGAGATCTACCCATCATCACCAACTTCCCTAAGCATATGAAATGATGCACTTTTATGCCTTAAAACATATTCCAGCTTCTCAGAGCTGAACAATTGAACGTGAGCTCACTGATGAAAGCAACGGGCCCATTTCTTGCAGGGGTTTATGTAAGTACCTTTTATGCAGTGGAGTGGGGTGTGACCAAGAAAATAAAAATGTCAGGAAGCATAACAAAGAAAATAAAGGGGGAAAGCACACTTAGGCAGAAGAAATGTCTGCACTCACTGTAGGACAATTCACATGGTGGTGAAGTGAAAAAAATGAAAGCTGTATCAATGATTTACCTGAAGTCACTGAGAGAAGAGAGGTGCACCTTGCAGGTAAGCAAGCAAAGATCTGTAGCCTGATTGCTTCATCACCCTAATCCAGAAATCTGGGTTACTTGGATATCAGGGTACCTCTGCTTACAGGTAAAAATAACCAAAACAGATCGAAGTCTGTACTGGTGACAAATTGTATATATAAATGACCTCTGTGAACTGGCATATCTTCTCAGGGTGGCTGGACTGCCTTGTAACAAGAAGGAATTTGGTCCTGTCTCACATTGCATGCTGGAGAATTGAAAAAACATATATATGGATCTGATAAGTGACAGGAAGGGTACATCTGGAATTATTGATCTATGTGAAATACAAAGAAATATATAAGCAGTACTCTTAATACTCTGTGGAAGATGTAGTAGCATGGTGATAGATAAGAATGGAGTTCTTGTTTGCATGTTTCCAAAGGAGGACCATAGCCTGTGGAAAAACAAGCCCCTTCAGTCAAAACTATATCCTTGTTATTCCTGTGTCTCATGTGGACAGAAGCAAGACCTGGAGTTCCTCTGCTATTTTTCACCTGAGGAGGCACTATGAAAAAGGCCTGCTATGCCTTAACCATTACCTGCTTTTCTTGGTGTCCTTGGGATAAGTATGTTCAGAGATACTTTGGAGGCACGTGACCATATGGCATTTCATGTCTATTAAAGCACACATACATAAAACATGTTCCTGATAATGCAAAGGAACAAGTGGCTAAGTTAACAAAACCCCTCCCTTGGACTCCCATGAACTGTATGAACTCCAGATGGAAAGATCCTATCAGGCCATTAAGTCCAGGTGATCTGCCTCTGCAGAAGTCATTCCAATAATTGCTTGATGTTTGTTCTTTGCTACATTCTCCGTCATTTCATCAGTGTCCTTCAAGCAGAGACAGCTGTTGAATGGTACAGCAGGAGAACAACTCTGGTCTTGAGCACTGGTGTGAAGGCTTTGCACACATGGCTCCAGGATTGCCTCAGCTCTTTCTGCAGCCATGTTGAATCAAACCATCTGCCTTATTCAGCTACTGGAGGAAAATATCTCAAATTGACTACTAAGAAACTGTGCCAGATAAGTAAATACTTCTGAGATAAGGCCTGGTAGACAATTTATCACTATTGCAATCAATTCTGCAATAAGTATTAATTACTGCAAGGTGTTGTAGATGTAGCCTGCTGGCCCAAAGGCAACTGAAGGTAACAGGGATTCTCCCATTTCTTGGACGCACTCTGGATCACACCCCCTATTATCACATAATTGTGTAGTTCTGTTTCTGTGCATAAATGGGGATGTCCTCATGTTAGGGAGGTCATATGTTTCAAGAATCTTTCTCCTGCCCAGACAGATAAGTTACTTGGACACGCTGTTTTGTGAGGATCTGAGCAGGTTTGGTAGCTGGTTGAATGTAGAGTAGAAGAGTTATAGAAGTCTAACATGACAATGTGTCAAGACAACATGACAGTGTGTCAGGGAGGTTGCTGCAGCTCTGGGCTTTATGTATGTATGGGAAGCCAGGAGCCTGGAGGCATTGGCTCCTTAGACCTGAGACTCTCATTCATCTGGGACTTCCAAGTTCCTGTCTCCATGTTATGCAGCCAAGTGGAATTTTAATTAGAAACTTATCCAAAGCGGTTGATAATTTTTCAAACCTTCTAGATTTCCTTCTTTTCCTTCCAATTCAGAATGAAAACAAACTTTGGAATATTAAAATAATTCTTATGCCAGAATTACATATCTTCATCCAACTCTACTTCTAAATTTGTGTCACAATAGGGTTGGTGACGGAGCTATGTCATGTCGCATCATCCTGTTTGACAGCCTGACATTATAAGCTCTCATCACAGTGCCATATATGTATAAAGATGCTCTGAGTTCTGCCAACAAACAGACATGGTCGTTTGGGAAAATGTATATTTTCTAAACCACAGAAGTAGTAGTAGTAGAGGCAAAGCAGTGAATTCATTCTCCATCAGCCTACTATTGTTGTGGTGCTTGTAAGAGAAAATCTGACAGTGATCATGGTGTATTTTACTTGGGGGGCTGGTATGCATGATCCACACAAACATCTTCCGAAAGACATCTGAGCTGGCAGGTGTTATCAGCTCCACACTGGACATCTGACCTAACAGCTGATGACATGGGCTGCTAAAGACCTGCTGACCTTTGACCATGACTTTGTAGTGACAAAGAGGCAGTGGCATTTGAAATTAAGGCAGGTGTTGCAAGAGCCTCTGTTGAGGTGTTCCCAGGGAATATATTGACCATGTTGTGTACCCCAGGCAGTGCTGCCTATTGTTTTGTGAGACTTTTACACTTTTACCAGAGTGTGATGTTTGCACCCTGACTGCTCTGTCACCTTTCTGATGAAATGGGCTCTCTCTTAGGAGGTGCAAGAGACTAAAGAGGCCTAAATATGACAAGAAACTGCTGGACCCTGAAAGGGTGTTGCTGGGAAATGCTTTGCACCATCCCTGAGGTTGGAGAGGGTAACTCTGATAACATTAAAACAAATTACATTCATCTCAGCTTCCTGTTAGCAAAGAATGGCACTCTACCTGTTCAGGAGCACATTCTGGAATTTCACTCAGTGGGAGTGTCCATCTCTCACATCCAGGTGAGAACAGCAGGACAGTTCACCCATCAGGCAGGCTCTGGGATGCCCCTTCATTAGGATTTGTCCTGATTTCTGGTGATGATTTAATAGTTAATTGGACAATGCTATTTTGAAAGCCTGTGCTGCCAGCTGAAGTGGGACACAGTCCTAGCTGAAGACTTTTGCTTCTTTTCCACTATGCAAAATAACAAAAAAGACTAATCTTAAAACTGCTCTTAATGAGTATAACCAAAATATTAACAGTAGTAAACAAGAATACATTTGCTCATAACTTGTCATATCAGTGTAATAAATTAAGCCAGAAACACATTAACATTTGACAGCTTAAACAATGCAGGAAAAAATACAAACCTCACAGGGACTATGTGAAGCATGTTGGCAGTTTAACAGACATTTTGAGATGTAGATACATATATCAACCTTTCTGAATTTAGTCTTGATAACTCCTTTTCCTCTGTGTGCCAAAACACTGCCGTGTGAAGACTAATGAGTTCCAGATTTGTTTATCTTTGGTGGCTAAGGCAGATTCATGAGCCCCTTGAACCCATTTTACAGCGGCCATGTGATACCAGCGTGCAACACCAGAGGCAGAAACGTCTCTTTTATGCTGATGGATATACGGCGTGTTAAAAGATCTTACAAGAAAGATGTGCTTGGCCATCTGATCCAAGGGACCGTGTCAAATCTGGTTTGGATGATCTATATGAGTGAATTGTCCTGCCTGTTAGCTTTCATATGTGTTTTATGTTTATGTTCAGAGGTGTAATAACAAATGTTTGGAATAAATCTCGTACGTGAAATAGGGATTAATATGTTTAACAGCAACACTTCATGTCGAGCACTCACCAGATTTTTTTGTATGGGTGATTGTTTTTTTTCCAAACCTTTTTTTCGTATCGTGTGGGCTCTCAGATAAACGTTCTATCTTAGGAAAACCCTGGGCCACCTAAGTGAAACTTTTTATTTTGCTTTTTCCCTATTTGAGCTCTACTTTCTTATTTGGTTCCTTAGTGTTTTGCTTTTCCATTAATCAGAGGGTTTTGGGGTTTAATGTTTGCCTTTAAGATCCGTGGCTGTTATTGGTGAAAGAGGGGTTATGAATATGAATCTTGATTGAACTTAGCATACAACATTTTGTGTAGACTTTTATGAAAGCAGAGCAGAGCATTTCCTGCTGCAGGTCTGAGATCGTGGTTTCTTTGTGGACTAATCTTTTCCCAGTTCTGAAAAGGCTGGTTTGGATCTATCATTCCCTCAAACCCCTGACTAGTTTTTTTCCTCTTGACATGGTGAAGTTGGTGCAGAGGTACCTTAATCAAAGCAGAGAATGCTATGTGAGAGTCCCTGGACGGCAGCTGGTCACTAAGGTGGACCTGCCTCTTGCACTGTGGCACCAGAGGTCTGGCCAGGGACAGGAGAGCAGCCAAGGCATGTGCCCAGTGATAGCTGTAGGTAACAGTGTAAATTTAAACAACTCTGAGCACTTGACTTACTGCCCTCATATTTCTTATTCATTATTAGCAGTGTACCAGAGGCTCTAATGTACTCCTTCCTTAGTTACAGTCCAAAAATAACTTTTTTCCCTTGAATTTAAATGTAGTGTACATGTTTAAGTAACTTACCATTTTTTTCCTGTTTTAGCAGATGAATTTGGACTAACTACTTCTGCAGACTAATTCCTTTATTTTATTTTTTTTTTAGCACAGACTGCTCTGTATCCCTCCGTTTTTTGTAAGTAATATTTTGTCAGAATTTTTGACTGTTGAGGCCAGGTCATTTATTTGAAAAAGGAGCAGGAAAAGTCAACAATGAATCCTCCCTCCCCTCAGTTCTGATCTAAGAATGATAAAATCCAAACACAGACAGAACCACACGAGACTTTCTGCACAAGTATGACAGTATGTAACTGTGTCCCGTGCAGAAGGAGATGTGATGCAGGTATATCCTTGTAGTGTGTGATTTGGGGAGGAAGAGTAAAGACAGGTTTGTTAGGAAAACTGATTTATATATAGGGAATATTTTGGGGCTATTTGTAAGGAAAGCTTCCTTGCTATTTGAATATTTAACAAACAATCGAATACTTTGGTTTTCTAGGAACTGTCCTTAAGCTCTTTGATAGTGATGCTAAATGAAGGTCAGAATTTATTGCATAGTAAAGAGAGGTAAGAAATGATTTGAGGTTTCACTGCTCATGGGTGTCTCTTGTTTACTGTGTGCAGCCCACTCCTGTGACAGCCCGATCGAGCCAGGAGTTCCCACGTGCTACACGTTGTACAAACACACGGTGAGAGACGGTTCCTGGCCTGAAACGTTTCCAATCTAAATAGATGTGGCAGGTGAGAACTGGATAGCAGGGAATTTTCTTTTATTATAAATGGACATCTGAACTGATGAGACCGGGAAGTGATTCAGCCATAGGCAGGAATTTTGCCCTCTCCAGATGGTTGCTGAGCCTCTGCTCACAGGTGACACTGCTCTCTCCAGCTCTATTTCATGGCTGTAGAAGCAACCATTTAAGTATGATTTTCAGAACAGAATAAAAATGTAAAAAGTCAAAAAAATATCCATCTCACCTAAGAGTGGTTGTCCACTTCTGTACCACGAGCAATGACTGTTCTTGTTCCAGTAAAAGCCAGACCTCCTCATAACATACCTTATAACCTGTTAATTATAATTTCCTTCTCTAACACTTGGATCACACTACTAAATATTTTTAAATATCTATATATGTGTTTTTTAAGCTGCTGGGTTTGGGTTACACCTTTTCCATATGCCCAACCCACACAATCCCATCAACGCTTTCACACACCAGTCAAACACTCTATATTTGTGTGAAACTCACTGAAGGAAAAAAATTCCTATTACTACTACTACTAATACAAATTCATTTCTCACAACTATTGTATTTTCCCAAATGCCCCTGAATGAATTTACTGCATTTGACTGTCTAACTTATTGATGTGTTGATTCAATGCAGATATTTGAATTATATTCATAATTACTCCAGTCCCATCACCACACATCTTATTTTTTTTCTTTTTTTTTTTGCTTGACAAATCTCCCTTTACAAAACTTAATCAATTTCTCTATGAGCATTCCCCTAATACATTTTATATTCTGTTGTTACTGGGAATGATGTTCTGCAAGTTGATATACATTGCAACAGCAGGTGTTAAGGCAGGCAAGTAGGGAACAAAAGCTCTTAGTGCATGAAAAGGTCTAATAATAGACAATTTGTTCACCTGGCACTGGATGCATGAGCATGAGCTCATTGTTATTTGGTGATGAGCTTTCTGCTAGTCTCAGGGATGAAAATATGGAAAATCCAGGTTGTGGAAACAAAAGTTTGCTAATATTAGAACAGCATTAAATGGTGCATGATAGAGCTGGGGAGGTTGCAGGGTGAGCTGTGGGGTTTGAAGCACAGAAACGCTTCGTAACTAGGAGAGCAATCAATAAAGACACAGTTGTGTACATTCTTGCAATAAAATTACATGTGTAAACATTTTCAATAACTCTACAACCAGGAAAGCTGTTCAGAGCAGGCTTGCACTCAGAAGTGTAGTTCAAGCTTTTTCCAGGCTCGTTGAATATGTGGCCATTGGTTAGGGAAGCTCACAAGAAAAGCAGAGTTAAGCAATCAGGTCAAAATTGAATCATCAATTCATAAAGACACTTTCCCACAGTGGTCCTGCGGGGGCCACTGGAGCCAAGGGCAGTGCTGGGAGCACTGTTACATCCCACCAGAGTCCCCAGCATGAGGTGCACAGGGGTGCGTGTCCAGACGGTGTGAGGATGAAGATGCTGATTCCTGGGAGCACATCAAACACCTCTTTGCATGTTGCTGGTGTTGTGAACATTTGGGAAGCCACCTGTTCAAGGAGGGGAGCGTGTCTGCTACGGGGGAGCTGGGAGCAGAGCAAGGATGGAGTCTGAGCTTGGCTGTCGTTCCCATCTACCCCTCAAAAGATACAGTGAATACAGTGCTTTGATTAAAAGGGTAGTGCCACAGCTGAATGTCCCTAAACCACCGTCTCCTTAGCATGTACCCTGCCCCTAGAAACAGGGTCACATGTGCTCCCCCAGAGCAGACAGCAAAACAGGCGTCTTTAACCCCAGGGTGCGTTCTCACGTCCTAACTTTCTAATATGGAGGAAATAATGTCAATTATATTTTGATTATCATAGGAAATGCCACGGGACCCTTTTCCTGTTTACTCCTAAACTGTGCACACAGTCGTTTGCCTGCATCCCAGGGAGATTAAGGATGAGACTATAAATGCTACTGGATCTCCTTCCTTAGACCATGGAGATGAACTCTGTGCCAGCGGTCACAACTGGTGAGCTCCCTCTTGGCTTCAGTTCTACTAAAACTTCACTTTATCTTCACAAAGCCTGGCTGACCTTCTAGTTCTGTTGTTAATCAAAAGTCTCTGTTCCTTGAGATTATGGGTGCAGTTTCCAGGAAACAGTAATCTTACAGTCTGTACAATTGCCATGTAAAGCCCCCCCACACCCCGCAGTGCATTGGGCTCACTTTTCAAACCATCACCCTTAGGGGACATTTTGGGCCAAAAGCCACCTCCCTATTAAGCTTAACCTATTGTAGATTGAGAGTTGTCTTGCTGTCAAGCAGGGCTGATTTCACACCAGTGCTGTTCATCAGCATCAGATCTGGTACTGGGCAACATTAAACTCATCTAGAAAGAGGTCAACATAATCCTATACCACACTCCATATAAAATCCTCATTAGAATGCTGGATTCTGATGAGTTGGATAAATACTCCATAAGTAGGTAAGGATGTAAACAATAATCTAAATGCCTAATACCTCACACTCTGAATAGTGAATATGCTGGACACTAAGTAATCAGTTATTGCATTGCTTGACCAGAGCAGTTGTGCAATGATGGCCTTTGTGGCAGCTTGGAGGCCTGTTTGGCCCACGTATCACTAAAGTTGAGGACCTAAGAGTTAGTTTCTTCATAGCAGTTGTTTTGTTTCTCCATTCTTTTTTTTTTTTTTGTCTTCTGAAATGTCAGCTGGAATTTAGTGTGTAAGTGTTGAGGTATCTAAAGAGAGGCCACAACACTGAGCACAGATCAAATTGCTTTTCCTTGCAAAACTCCCCCCTTTGCATTCCAGCCTGACAAAGTTTTGTTGCAGTTAATCAGTACATAGATAACTAAATGCTTTAAATACTAATTAAAATAGATGATGTTTAACTGTTGGCCTATGCCATTTGTTTATGATGGAAGACAGCAGCAAAGCAGAATCATCTATTACCATTATCAGCAAAATGTTTCTTTTTTTCCCCTCTTCTTATCCAAGCAATACATATGTCCAGGCACTGACTTGGTTCTCGTAAACAGCCTTGCTTCCAGCAGAATCTCTTCCTCCACCTTTCCACTCTTATCTTTCAATTCACCCTAAATCTACCTTAAACCATTAGATTCCAAGTTCCCTGTTTTTAGTTTGTTTGTTGGTTTGTTGTTTTTTTTTTAACTTGAAACTTTATATTGGAATTGTTTCAGGGCAGAATGCTTATAGCCCCATTCTCTGTGTGCAGAAGTGCATCCCCATTAATCAAAGGAAAAGCTGAATAAAGTGGTACAATCCACATTCTCATTTTGGAAAATTAAAAGGCAGTATCATTATTAAAAGGCAATTCTGCTAAATGTTTTCTGATGGAGGGAGAATTGGGACACACTACATTGTCCAGTGACTTTGCCAAAAATATGACACCAACCAACACGATAAATGAATGTATAAATAGTAATTGTTCTGAAAGGGGTAGTCATAAATCACAAAGTAAGTTGCAGAACATTTCTTTCTTGGTGATAGCTGAAATCTGATCTACCTTAAATTAAACGAAAATCAAATTTTCTCTTTGGTTGCATTGAAATGATATAGAAACTGGAAACCTAATTTCCCTGAAGCAGAGTCCTGTGCAAAATACAGAGCTTTGCAGTAAACATTAGTCCAAATTTTGCAAAGAGGAGGGGTTTGAGAGTGCAAACCAGCAATTTGTTGGAGTAGGAGGTTATTAATCATACGACACTTAGGGTTAGCAAAGTTCTGGCCTTGAATCAATGACACACTACAACAAATTGAATCACTCCAATAAGCACAGATAAGTTGCTCTGTGAAGTTCTGCAACAGATCTTGAAAGACCTTTTGCCTCACAAACCAGCCTGTGTTATAATGAAAAACAATCCTATTATTTGTTGTGATCGTTTATCAGCAGAATTTGACCTGTCTCATGCTGTCTGGATAGATATTCTTCCCAGGGTTCGCCTACTGTGCTTTTGGGTGGAGAAATTACCTGCAGACCACCTCTTCCTTTTTTTTTTTTTTTTTTTTTGTGCAGAACCTGGGAAGCAGAACTGTTGAAAAGCTTGGATATGAAGAGTTTGTAGGAGGGCTGAGTGCTGGATCTTATCAGAAGGTCTGTCTTTGTAACAGCTGGGGTGCTGTGGAAATGCCCCTGCAGACCTAATCCAACTCTGGTTTAGTTATTAGACCAGACAAAGGATTCATTAAATAAAACCTGGGTCCTCCATATTTCCAGAAATCCTCTAGACACCTCCTCCTCTTCCAGGGGTCTCTTCATGACCAAGTTTCTGCTATGCCTATAAGCAGTGGTGCGTAGGTTGGCATCACTAGCTGTATGTCACTGTAATTGCATTTGAAAGTAGACCCTTGATAAGAGTTGGAAACAGAGATGGACTCAATTATGCAGCTAGGGGATCTTATTTTATTTGCTTTCGTTTCACAGTCTGTCTCTTGTCCTGCTTGTTGTTTGTCACACTCCTTTGTGCTCTGGTTTACATCAAATGAGCTCTTCTATGCTTTCTGTTCACATAGCTTAGAGACGGGCCAGGAAAAAAACCTAGGGCCCTTGAGAAAAAGAAAAAAAAAATATTTGTTTGGAGAAAGCCAGTTTTGGGAAGGCAGGAGGAGAAGAGACTTGGCAGTCACACAGGAGCTAGAGCAAAGTGGATGCAACTAGGACTTGATGCACCTCACCAGCCCTTTCATAAGGTTGCAAAGTCCAAATGTTTCTGAGCAGGAACACTGGCCACCAGCTGCAGACCCATGCAGAGCTATTCACAGACTACTGTAGTTTTGGTATTCATATAAATTTGTAGTGGTCAGATGATAGTTTCTTTACTTGTTTGCAAGTATTATTCTGGAATAGCAGTGTGTTTTTTGCACTGGGTACCTGAACCCCAAGTATATGATGTAGGCAGCTGAGCTGCCCAGGGAGCCTTGATGTTCATACTCTGTTGATGCGCTCCCTGATTTCATAACTCATTCTCATCCGATGCAGTGATTTCCTCAGCAGCAGTGAAGAAATTAATCTGGTTTCCAGATGGACTGATGCAAGGTGGAGATTTCTGAATCTCAGTAGCTGGAATCGAAACACTTGGTAATTTAGGAGTTAGCAGAGTATGTTTCTTTAGTATAGCCTGCAGGTCAGCCATTACCTGCCAGTAAATAGGTAATAAATAACCACTAACAGTGTCAGCTTTCTCCTATTTATTCTCTTGTACTATATCCTGAGTCTGTGCCACAGGAAAAATTACCTGGTTGGAAAGGCACAAACCATGGCCAGCTCTCCCTGCTGATGCCTGGACAAGTCTGTGTGGAGCTGGTGCCTCAGGCTGTCCCCGATACCTACGGGACTGCGGGTGAATCGCCGTCGCTGTAAGGGAACTTCCAGCCAACCTTGCTGTGTCTTTAGTCTCAGGCATATCTGTGTGGCTGACCTGGTCCCCAGCCAGGGAACGTTCTCCATCTGAGACTTTGGCTTTCCAGTAGCAGTCAGGTCTTCTTGAGAGCAAGTAGTCAGGCACGACTGGCCCTTTCTCATTCTTTCTCCTGCATTTCCTTTGGTTTATCTACCTTGCTAAAAGTGACTAAAAGGTATCTGTCAGAAGATTGATGCAATAAATTTCATGCTGTATCTTCAGTAAGTGAAGTATTTTCTGCCCATTTTTCATCTAGCTCTGGGATTTGGACAGATAGTTTGTATTAATAAAATATACACTAATATAAAAATATTTTTCAAGCCAAATCTATTAATTACTTTTTCCATTATCTGCTTGGCTCTACAAATGTATAAATGAAAAGAAGCAGAGAAGATGGGAGACATGATACAATCTGTTATGTAAATCACCCCGTACATCCCCAACCTGGGTCAGAACTAATTTATGACAGCTCACCTATCATAAATCGTTAGTTATTAGTAAATTATTAAAGTAATATAAAATTAATCCAGTAATATTTCTTAACAATGCCTGACTTGCCACTTAAACCAGTCTGTTTATTTCTTACAAAAGGGGCCAAAAATCATGGACAATTTCAAGCTCTGTGCTCAGAAAATTGCCCTTTTCTCTGCATGAGGGTAGCTGTTGAATCATTCCTTAATAGCTAGGAAAGATTCAGCGTCGCTTCACCGCACAATCTGTTCCCTTACCCAAAGGGACAAGCTGCTTTGTGCCCTCCCACCATGGCTGTAGAAGGTGTTGCAGATCTCAGTTTGCTCTGGGACATCCCAGTACCTCTAAACCCTCTTACAGTTCCCAGCTTCAGGATTTGACAAGCTGCCTGAGTCTGACTTTGGGTACGTTGAGTTTTCAGAGGCATGAATGCAGATTTGGAAAACTCCCAGACATTAGGGCTCCTTGCTAAAGGTGTGTGTAGTTATTAAAATGCAGTTTCCCTTTGCCAGTGGAGTATGGCTCCACAGATGTATGCTCTCAATGCATCTTAGGTGCAGAATATGCTCTCTCCATACCCTCTAAAGCCTTCATGTTTTCTCCTCGTTGCGTTAATGGGTAGCCATGTGCTGTGTACTCTGCTTGCCTCCGCTTGAATTTTGCATTGAGCTTTCAATTAGCAGGATTTGAACTGGCTATTCTGGCAGCACTTTCCCCTCCAGAAATCCAACTCCTGTTGCACGTCAATTTTTAAAAAGGTATTGTTGATACATCAGGAGTTGTCAGGATTCCACTCTGGTGTGCCTACGGACAAGGGGAGAAACTCATCTGGTATTAAGATAAAACTGCATCCCGTAGCCATCCAGCCACGTGTATGTGGGATGGCAGGGGATGGCAGGGTCCTGCTGGAAGACCTCTCTTTGCAGCCCCTAAACAGAAAACTGGGAATTTCATGAGAGAGACTGGTAGCATAAGACTCAATTCAAGCACAGGGGATGTTTTGGTGACAAGTTCTTTTTAAAAATGTATGAATATTGGGTGGGCTCTCACATCCCAAGCATTGAATCATTTTAAGTTTGCCATCTCTCACGTCTTTTGTTAGTCAAGGCTATTTACTTAATTTTCCATTATTTTTTCTTCCTTTTGTCACCTGAGCTTTGCTGCCTTCAAGGAAACAATATATTGTAGAGAGGCTGCTTTGCCCATAGAAGGTGTAGGGCGGGTAATTTAGTTCCAGTGCAATGTAGCCTGAAACTCAGCCACTATCTATTTGTAATCCAACCTATTTTTCCTGAGCAAAATTAACCCATTATTTGTCAAAGGAGTTACCTCTTGTCTGTGACAGCATCAGAAATTTCCTCCTCTTTGAGTCCCAGTGTGCAGACACAAGTCTGCTGCCTTGGTGGTGTGGTCTGAGTGACACATGGCTGATTCAGCTCTACTTTCTCCTGAAAGAAGTTCAGCTAAGCTTTCTGACCACAACTATCTAAAAATGTTTGGAGCCTTTTTGTTCACTAAACATAATTTTGATTAATGCCATCATTATTCCAAGCTGCTACTGTACATGTATGTATAGTTTTTCACAGTGGTTAAGCTATTAGTGTTGTGTTACTGACACAGCAAATGTTGGGATTATTCATAGAAATACAGTTGCTTTGTGGTAAGGTTTTTGCAGATCAAACCTCATCTGATGAAAATATTCACAGGGAGTGAAGTGTGACTGGTTTTGGCACTCTGGGAACTATTTGTATGCAAGATTTTGATTTACCATTTCAGATATACCTGAGAAATAATTAGGTAAAGTTAAACCAGCTTAAAGGTGGCTAGAGAGGTACTGAAGCTGGAAGACTGCTCCAAATCTGATGAAACCACTCTCCATCGCTTTGAATGAGTTGCAAGTGCCCGCATTGCAGTGCAGTGCTGCAGGACTGGGCTGACTCCAGTTAAAAGACCCTGACTGGAGAAGGGCGAGAGCTGCCAACAGCACATTCTGCAGACGCCCGTTGGCTCTAGAGCCTGTCCCCAGCCCCATCGGTGTGACACAGCCAAAATATTACTGACCCTTCCGGGCATGATGTAAAAAACCATCTGTATGCAACAGCTTTGGAGGAGGCCTGATGGCAAGGGCTGTGGAGCTGGGTGGAAGGGACTATATTCTGCCGCTTGATTTATTGGCTGGGCACGTTAATTTGCTTTGTTGTGCAGGAGGATCAGTGTGTTGCCAGGTGTTTATTCCAATTGGACTGAGTATCTAGCTGATTGTCAGGGCACCTACAGCTTCTGAATAACCTTTTATGAAAACAAAACAAAACCTTAATTTTAATGTGCAAACCAACATGAAGCATCTTGCAAAACAACCCTCTTCAGGTATTGATTGGAAGCTACAAAGTGGAACAAGAATTAGGACAGGCTGGGGTTGTGGACCCAGCAGCACATCCTGAAGCAGAGCTTTTGCCCTTGGTGCACAGGTAGGACTTGTCTCAGGGCTGTACCCTTAGCTCTGGCGAGACCTCACCTGATGTATTATGTCCAGCTCTGGAGTCCTCAGCACAAGAAGGACAGGAACCTGTTGGAGCAAGTGCAGAGGAAGCCAGAAAAATGATCTGAGGGCTGAAGGACCTCGACTTTGAGGACAGGCTGACAAAGTTGCAGTTGTCCAGCTTGGATAAAAAAAGGCTCCAGGGAGACCTTATGGTGGTCTTTCCATACTTAAAGGGGGCCTATAAGATGGGGACAATCTTGGCAGGGCCTGTTTCTACAGGCCAAGGCATGATGGTTCTAAAGTAAGAGATTTAGACTAGAAAGAGAGGTGGTCAATGCCCCATCCCTGGAAACATTCTGGGTGTGGTCAGCCAGGACTCTGAGCCAACTCCTCTACTTGCAGATGTCCCTGTTCACTGCAGGGGGGTTGTACTAGACAACCTATAAATGTCCCTTCCAACCCATTCTCTGATTCTATGGCTCTATGTATCTAGAGAGGATGTTCATCTTCAGTATTGTCTCTTCATGAGTACATGGCAGCCCAAGTCCAGGGAGCCTCCTCCTCTTCCTCTGCTTCCCAAATGAAGAGTTCAGTAATTCACTTGGCAGGGATTGGAGCGAATCAGAGACAGGAGCAGCTGGAGGGATGTGGTCACTCCCCGGGTCCTGCTGCCCATCCAGCATTACCACAAGCCTTGCGCAACCCAGCAGTAGGACCTGGGATCCCAGATTTTGTCATCAGCTCTGCCAACACCCAGTCTGCCTGGTCTTGTTTAGCATCTCCTCCTGTTTGCCTGGGGACAAGCTGTGTGGAGTGGGGACCACTTCTGATGGTCGGCACAAGAATGCTTTGCATCACCTCGTGCATCATCCAACTGGGGACCTACTTGTTCGCTCATTTGAAGCACACTGTGGCAAGACATATTTCAATTTATTTTTACTGTCATTCTTACAGGTGGTGCCATTTTTTTTTTATTTCTTCCCACCTTGCTCGTTCAATTGTTTGATGTTTGAAAGCTGCTGGGCTCGCCTGAGGGATATGTTCTACTTGGTCTCTTAGGAAGCGATAACTTTCCTCCAGCTTTTTAGCAATGATGCAATAAATTATTACCCTGCCATAGAATTTAATTACACAGTTAAATACATCATTTACAAGGCTTTTAGCATGCCCTGCTAAATTCCCCAGTTTTTCATCTAATCTCTGTAGGCTGTCATCCCATTTTCAGAGACCTGTATGGGTTTCATTCCTGTTAAATGTATCAGTAAATCACAGCAGGAAAAAAAAAGTCCTGACATATTTCCCTAGAAATCTTCACTGCAGCCTGAGCTCCTAACCTTGTGGCTTCGCATTCAGGAGGTCAGCTGAGACACCATTTGTCATTGCTCTTTAATTACCGTGGAACCTCTAATCCAGGCCACAAATTCCTCTCTGCCCATACTTCTTTTTACTTCAGAATGCGTATCTAATAGCAACCAAGGACTTTTCCTATTTTCTCACTTGGAATCTGTTTTGGGAGCTTGGAATTGCTATCTAACTGAATCAGGAACATCTGTGACTGCGGGGCAGCTTGAGTGGGAATAGTTAGAGGGTTAGACAGATTTCCTGCATTTTAAGGCTCTTGTCCTCTGAAGAGACTGCTTTGGGACAACCCAATTGCATTTAATACCACTTCTTTCCTTCTTTATTTTCTTTTTTGTGTCGTTGTTTTTTGTTGTTGTTATTGTTTAACCCCATCGTTTCTCCTGTCTTCTTCCTCTCCTCTCCAAGTTCTTGAGGTTTAAGAAGTAAAAATTATTTTAAGGAAGCATGCCAGCATTTTGAAAAGTTTCCATTTCAAATACATGAAAAGAAAAAGTCTGAAGGGATTCCTAGAACTGTATTGCAGCTTGCAGGTATGGCTTTGATTTTCCTTTTGGCAGGCTTTTGCCATTCACTCTTTCATTGCCCTTCCAAGAAACACTGCTGGGTGCCTAAAGACCGGTACGCTTCTTACACTTGGCAGGAGAAGATAACAGTAATGCTACAGTTTGTGCTTTGAAAGATTAAAAGCAACATTTATTCCTTACAGTACTTTCAAACTTCCTCAAGTTAATTTAAAACCCATTTTAGAGAATGTTTAACTGCTAATAGTGGATTTTTTAATTTATTTTTTTCTTTAATTCTGCACACACCGTACCTGTTATTTAAACCAAAGAAGAGGCGGATGAAAGTCAGCGCAATTCTTTAAAGTGCATTAACTGCTTGGAGCAGTCCCTTCCCCTCCCTTGGAAGGAATACCCTGTGCCTCCATGACTGGTCTCTTTATGATATCTCTGTTAAAGTTCTGGCAAGAAATGACCATAATTTGAGAGCAAATTTCCATTTTTCAGGAACTTCTTGCTCCTCCCTACCCATTTTGATGGTAACCGACCTCATTACTAGTAAAGTAGACAACAAAAGTGTCCCTTCCCTGCCTTGTGGGGTGGCTGATAAATTATTCATACAACTAATGAGGATTTTGAATTTTCAGGCAAACTCTGATGGCATTTTTAAAGGCTTGCATCACTTCAGCAGCATTTCTCCCACACCTGCACGCTTCAGGCAGTCAGGTGTTTAATATCACTGCCGCAGAGCTCTGCCCCTTCTCCTCCTGCAAGTGTTTTGCTCAACAAGGGAGTCCTGTGGCTATTTTGTCTGTTTGTCTGTGTGAGGATTTTTCTCTGTTAATTAGTGTGAGGGGAAAGGGGAATCGGAGAGGGCTGCGTTAATTAGCAAAAGGGATCCTACCTTGCTTTAGATTAATTTTAGAATGACAAGACACAGGTGCACTTTGGTGATGTTTGAATGTATGTTAGCATTCGGGCTCTATTCATATTTGGTTTTTCTTCTTAAGCATTGATCTTACTTTAGTGGGAGTGTATCAGAAAAAAAAAAAATCCCAAAGAAGCTCCTGCTGAAGCGAAGAGCTACATGATGTGAAAGGGCTGATTATGTTTATATTACATGTTCTCCTGTGAAAAAAACAAGGCCCCCAGCTAGCAGGAGAAAAAAGGTCACTGGAACTGAAGAAACAACTGATTCAGTGTCTTAATTCTGAAGGAAATGAGCCCTTTGGAGATGAGAGGGGTTTTCTGATGTAGTTCGGTGGAAGGCATGCAACTATGAAAATAAACTTTTCCTGTTATGTTGGAGAATAAGGTAGCGAATCAGAAGGACTGGAGATTGAAAGGCAAAAATAAAATAATTTACATGTAGTTTTGTTTTTACTTTTAAATACTTCACAGATGACTGGCAATGCTGTATCATTCTCCCAGATTGTCAGCTACAGCATCCCTTAGAAAAATTTGAGGGCGAAAGATTAAAAATAAATGAAATCCTTCTTGCATGTGGCAGCCAGACTTCCATTGCTGGGCTGTAAAGAGCCTTACCACTAGTCTACCTAGTGGCATCAGGTCCTGAGGTTCTCACATCTTCTTCTGTACCCACAGCACATGAACATTTGAATGTGAAGGAGATGGTAGAAGGCCTACTGTCTGAAAAGCTCTGTACAGGGAATTTGGTGTGTATGTATTGCTCTTTGAATATGGACCTGAGCCCATATTTGAGCTCAAACTCGCCTTCAGTCCAGACTTTGTGGAGCTGAGTTTGCAGCAGCTTTTGCTGAATGTGAAAATTAGAGTTTGCATCACTGCTGGTCCACAGCCCGGGGAACATCCTAGAGGGGTTCACCCACTTCACCTTCCTGGGACACTTCTCTCTGTTCTGCTTGCCATGACAGGTGTGTCTCAAGAGTGCAAAATCCTTCCCATATATCAACCACCAGAAAGTCTGACTTATGGGCAACATGAAGCAGGGATGCTTATGCAACAGTGTGGATTTCTACAGCTAACCTATAGATGGCAAATTGAGTTTGGCTATAAACAGCAAAAAATTATCTTTACCATAGCTTGTTCCCTTACTTGGCATCATAGTTACAGTGGCTGTGGTGTTTGTGGTCATGGAGAAGTGCACAGGGATGCGTGTGTGGTGGTAGCCAGTCTTTATGACAGGCTCTTTTGGGGAAGGCCACCATGGTTCTTGTGGGGCTGCCAAGAGTTTAGAAATGTGTTGAGGAATCAAAATCCTCATAGAAACAGCAGGGGCATTGTGGAGTATGAGCACTGTCAATCTCCACAGGTTATCTGTCACCTGAAACACATATACTTGAGAGCTTTGATGCATATGCCAGTCATTCTTGGACAATAGTTTTGCTCTGAAAGAAAACCAGGTGAGTAACTACAGCTGCTTTACACCATAGTAGTAGGCATGGAACATGCTTCATGCTATGCTGACAACAAAAGTCTCCATTTTTAAAAGCCAGTCATTGTGGAAGGTGATCAGAAATACAACAGAGGATTGTTTTTAATGGTTTTAGGGGGAATATTAAGATTTATTCCTGTAAAGACTTACTCAGCGTGTTGCACAAACTCCTCTTAGCACACTAATAAGTCACTGTGTTACTCGATGCTTAGCTATTATAATTACAGCCACATGTTGTCCTTTTTACAAATAGGTCTGGCTTAATTGCATCATTTTTCAGCAGGATTTATGTGGTCCTGTTTAATCTAAAATTAGTACATGCACAAATGAAGTGCAAACTATTTTCCATCACTGAACTGTGAAATGTTCTCCAGAATAGAGATATACCAACATGTTCCTAAAAGGATGCAATAAGCAGTCAGGCAACTTTGTGATTTGTGTGTGTGTCTGAACTGATACAATTTTGCTGAAAGAAAGAAAGAAAATAACTAAACCATACATTAACTGCAAAATGAAAAAAAAAAAAAAAAGTCAATTAAATGATCTAAATCAAGCAGTCTTTTTTGATTATCACCACTAAAACAAAGGATGGGGGAAGTCATAAATCCATCTTGATATTGCTAGCTTTCAGCATTTATTAAATACAGTAAGAGCTAATGTGTTTTATATACTACATCAATCTATCACATGTAAATATATCATGTTTATAAGATGATCTATAGGCCAAGATTGTGGGGGCTTAAATTCTAACTTACTGTGATTAATATTCCATATTACCTACGTAGCTCTGAGGGGCTGAGGATATGCATAGGACATAGCAGGCATAAGAGTCTGGGTTCCCTGAACCTAGGCCAGATACAGCAATTGCAGTATCTACCTATTGATTAGAAGTTTGGAACACGTGTGATTTCCATGAGTGTTAGAACTTAGACTTTAAAATATAAATGCATAACCAAATCCCAGCTAGACCCAAAAGCCTAATGCTGGCATCAGATGAAACCCTCTCTCAATTTGTATCTAATAGGGAAAAGTTTCTTTAGTTTCAGGAGAGTGGAGATCTTGCCATCCGGACTGGAGGTTTACCTACTGCTGGGAGGAAGTCTGTTGACTTTCAGTGGGTCAATCAGAAAGCCAGGAAAGGTCCTCATATTGCTTGGGCACTAATAAACAAGTGCTCAGGCTTGTTCTACCTCTAAATATGGGACTTGCTCTAACAATTTATATTTTTTTTCTGGTGCCATCTTGGTGAAAATATGTGTAGCTGTGATGTAGGTAAATGCAGCTTTAGAGAAAAAGTAGGTAGAATGTAGGTGAAAGGCTCTACTAGTAAAAATCTATTAATATTGAAAATAGCCCTTGGTTTACATTTGATGTTCCCGATTTGATGGTTCAAAAGTATTTTTCTTTGTATCCCTTGATGGGCCAAAATTTCAGACTAACTGAAAGCAGGGAGCCTCCTGAGCTGTACAGTATGATTTCAGCAACGAGAAATGCTGAGGGTCTGAAGGAGTTAACATGCTTACAAACAGGAGCTTGCAGGTCACTGCCATTTCTCTCTGCTTCAGCATGTCACCACAGTAATTCACACTCTGAAACCTTAAGGCTATATCTGGTAATGTGCTGCAAACAGAAGCTTCAGCTGAGCTGTCTCTTGAAAAGCGTGATCTTGAATGAGCAGAGCGATCCTTGGTGCTCCTTACTGTCCATGAGATGCCTGCCTGTCTGTCTTTGGCTTCAAGTGCTGTCGATGGTGTGTATTATCCCAAAGCTGAGAGATCTGATACACCAAGAGTGGTTGCCTGGACTCATTGTTCCTGGCAGCCCTTTAATCTGGCTCCTTTGAGATGTCAAAGGGAGGTGTGCACAAAATAGGGCCAGAGGTTCGTGATTCTACTGATGTTTGAACCGAGGTACAAACCTTGAATACCTCCCTGCTGTCCTCTGCACGTTCACAACTTCTGCTTTTCCTAAGAATGTTTATTTTGTAAATTAAAGACACGTGTCCAGGCTGAGGGCTTTGCTACCCTTTGTAAAACAGGAGCTGAACATTTACCTGGTACTTCTCATGTAGGCTTTTCCACATGTACTTTTATGGAAGCATTTAAGCACCATTAGCTTCACTTGATAAGAGCAAAGCATGATGCAGGAGTAGGATGTGGGCATCACAATCACGCTTGGAAAAATTATATGTGGAAAAGGAGACTGAGGAATTTTAGAGAATGCTTTCCTAAGGAGGTCTGACAGCTTCTGTGGATGTGGCACATGGTTTTGAGCATCTTCAGGTAAACACCTTATAACTCTTCTGATTCTTTTTATATTGTTCCTCTGTAGCGTGTTCCTCTCCACGCAGAGCGACCTCAGCCTGTCTGCGTGCAAGAGGAACGATCTTCATCTGTTGAACACTTGTCAAATGAACTACTGACCTCCACTGATCTAATACCCTGCAACACCTGCGAGCTGCTCAACCATGGCCACGGGGCCACTGAGTGACATGGAGCAGGATGCACTCGCAACAGCTTGGAAGAAACTGGGTCACTTTTTTATAGACTTTAAAATAAAGTAGGAATCGAAACTCCTTCTGATAGCAGTTAAGCTGGAAGCAATTTCTAAGCCTTTCTTAAGCAGAAAGGCTGCTCTTGACTGTTAATTCCCAGAAGTGAACACTGAAACGTTATCTGCTGAACGCTTTTACCCACAGAAAAGGAGGCACCTGGAATCAAAAGATCGAAGCTCTGCTCGTTTTTCTCAAGTTGGATATTCTGGTATTTCTGGTGCATCTTGAATATGTAGAAGAAGCAAAACTTGTCTCAAGGAATAGAGGCATCAGCACAGAGAGAGGACAGATGGTGTACGTTACTGAGACCAAACTACGGTTCGATGTTCCAAAAGAGAGCGATTCCTGCAAGGTAGGAGAGGTTTTAAATGAGCTGGTGAACAGAAAGTTGGAAAATGAATGCTTCGGGTATGGGATTGTTCTGCTGCTGAGAGGGAAGAGATGGTCCTCTGCCCTGCTGAGGGCAGCACCTTGGGTGTGGGAAAGCAGTGTGGGGAGAGCTGCTGTCTGGATGGCTCAGCTCCAGCAGGCTCCAGAGGAGCCAGTGGAGAGATCATCACCTGCTTTGAAGACTTAATAAGTCATCTTAAATAAAAGGGCAAGTGTTGGCTTAGGTAAGTTTCATGTTTTTCACGGGGAAGGGTTTTTTTCCCGCCCACCCTGTAAGCAGATGACATTCCCTGAATTGTGAGAGTTCATCAACCTTTCAGAAAACTTCCTGTTTGATTTTTCAGGCTTTGTTATGGTACATTGAGATGTTTTTTCTTTGCCATGTAACTGTTCCAAGTGTAATTCTTTTTGCAATTAGAAAAGAGTATAGATTAAATGATAAACTGTTTTGAGTTTACCAGGTTGCAGAAGATTTACATTTATAGTTTTCCTTCAAATTTTGCAATTAAAAAGATTAAAAAACCCGAACAAACCCAGAATCTAGGAGGAGTGTTTCTTTAGCACTGATTCCTGTAGGCTGTCTGCAGCTAGTCTGGGCTGAGGATGAGCTTGAAAATGCTCCTGGAATATAAATTAATTCCTAACTTCTCCAAGTCAAATTCATGATACCCTTTTTAATCTTTTCAGAACAAGTGAAGACATTTAAATTGTCACAAATAAACCCCAGACTGTTGTGAAACAGCATTTGATTTCCTAGCTTAATGTGAAAGGTATGCTTTTAGATTTCAAAAACCTCTCCTTATCCTCCGCTCTGCAAATAGCTCTATGCTGAGATGAAGTGTAGACAAATAGACAATAGAACCTAAATACCACTCTCTAATAGGAACTGCTGAGGGGTGTGTGCTATATCCTCTCATAGCAACCATAGGCCACATCTCAGATTTGGAGGCTGAATGGATCCTCTGCAGTGGTTTCCATGGTTGCACAGGGTTTTGTGCATCCAATAACATTAATATTCCAGTCCTTAATAGAATAATTTGTACAAAGGCAATTTTTTCCTCTTTGTTTCCTATCTAAAATTATTATTGTGTAAATGGTTGAATAAAGTTATAACACAAAAGTCATTGTATTGAAACTTTAAATGTTGTTGAGAATGTTTTAACACAAGCTCAAGTCTACAGTAGTTATGTAAGCAGAATTTCAGATGCCTCCCGAGTCAACACTGTACAGTTTGGCTGGGAAAGTAATGATGGTTTTTTTCTTTAACAGCTTGTTAGTACCATTTATCTTAATAAAAGTTGATTGCAACTTCTGGCCTGGCAAAGGTAAGTGTACTGACAATGACTGACCATTTTTGGAAGAAGACAGTGTGAGGCTGAGAAGTTACAGGTGGCATCTCAGTTGTGATAATGTGACACATCATTTATACCCAGTAAGTTACGTTAGAGCAATGAAAAATTGTTTTTCAAGGGACTGCCTCCTTTTGTGCTTTAATACTGAGTTGGAGATGGTTATCATCCTTGCCTCTGTTGTCACCTAGGGCTTTCAAAGGCTCTCCTCTGTTGGAAGTTGTCCGCTACCTCATTTTTTATGTCTGTCTGAAAAATCTCAGCTGTTAATTGTGGTAGTTATTCTAAGAAGAGCGCTCCAGAGCTGCACCTTAGCCAACAGTCAAAGAAACCTCCCGGATAAACACTGATGTGCTTGCGTAGCTCCAGCTGACTGGCACTTTCATACAACTTGAAACCACAAGTGCTTCGGCTGTATGAATGATTCCTTTCAAAGTGCCAGTAAATTGCAGGTGCTGTCCTAGTTCTGGGACAAGCCATGGCTGAGTGCAGGGTAGGAAACCTTGCTGGGGGGAAGTGGCATCATGTAGCTGTTCATTTGATTTACAGAAGAAATGTTCTGGCAGTCTTATTTGACGTTTCAAGCCTCAGTGGGTATGTCCAGCCCTGCTTAAAGATGGGGTGTAAGTATCCATCCCAGTACCGCAGAATAAAATATGCAAAGGTCTTAAGAGAGCTCTTCAGAAATACAGCAGAGACTTTAAAGAAATTGCCCAAATCTCTGGGACTTTGATATTTATAATGGTTAGTTGCTAGTGAGATGTAATCAGTGCTGACTTCTGGCCTCTGCTCTACAACTGAAAGCCTGGCAGAGTGTGTAGAGCTCTCTAAACCTTCCAGTTATTTATGAGAAGTGTTTATTATCTGGCTCACAGATGTGTATTAAAATACTGTTTACAGAGAAGAGCTCAGTGTGCAAAAAGGTTAAATTCTTAGCCTGGGTAAACTGTTATTTTCTCACTGAAGTCAACAAAGTCACCTTGTGACGTAGCCCAGCTCTAACAAGAGTTCCATGTATTGTTCTTGGCTGCGTCCATGAATACTTCAGGGTGTGCTGAAGCTGGACTCTGAATGAATTCATTCATAGACCACCTTATAAATGATCAAAGGAGAGGCTTTTTGATCTTGTATATAATAAATCCTCTGCTTTCAGGCTTGCTAAACTGGAGACCATCGTAGAAACACTTGTTCCTCATGTATACAGATCAGGAAGCTGGAGTCAAATGTTACTCACATTGGACAAACTCTTCTGGAAGTCCATGAATTGCTTGGCACATCAAATGGAGCAAACAGATGCATCTCAGCCTTTGTTTACTGCCAGGTTGATCTAGGTATGGACTGCCTGTGTGGATCACCTCTTTGCTTACTGCTTTAGGGCAAACAGTGCAGAGGAGAAGGGGGCATTTATCCAAATATCCGAAAAGCACAAGCAGAAGGAAAGGCAACTGATTTGAAAACAACCAGTATGTGTTGGGATAAGCTCCTCCTCTTTCTGTTAGGGAGGGTTATCCAGAACTGCTGTTATTGTCTAAACAGGAGTGGTAAGAGCAGTCTGTGACAAGATGCTTTAGCAGTAGTTGAGCTGTAACTTCTTTAAATGCAAAATAAAGTCCTTTGTGAATTGTTTCCTTTAGTGAACCAAACCAAACTACTTTGCCTTCCTAACGGGGCCTGCCATTCAGGGTCAAAAGAATTATGTAATAGAAAGACTAATAGTGGAGACCATTGGAGGTCTCTGTGGCCACTTTTGCATGCAGACAAAATCACTTCTGTGAATTGTGAACCCCCTGTGGGTTGTCACCCCTGTGGTGGCTGTATGCATCTTTCCCATTCAGAACTGAAGCTGTCTGGATGATCAAGTGCAAGCTGGGCTTTTGAAGATTTCAATGGCTTATCGTTCATGCCGTGCCTTCCTACACTTAACTGACATAACTAATAAAAAAGAACAAGTGCCAAAATCTGGTAAAGTAGTGATTGGATTGCTCTGTACATCTATGCTAACCTGTGTTTCAGCCTTCTTTGTGCAGTTGTTCAAGAGGTTAACAGAGAACTCTGCCCTTTTGAAAGGGAATTTTGCCAGAAGCATCAACTGGGACAAGATTACTGACTGTCTGAGGCAAAGCTTAGAAGATAATTGTTGTGTTTAACTGTTAATTCTATAGCATTATCCCAGTAACTTGCTGATGCATCAAAGAGTTGCTTGATGTCTATATATATACACACCCACACATGTGCACACAGTTGCCTTTGGGAATTCACATGCTTCAGCTAATACATATGCAAAAGATTCACCGGGCTTTATTTGTAAACAGACAATGTTTGGACTTATGTTCTCATAAAGGGAGCTATTACAAACACAATGGGAATCTGCATTTCTGTCTATGTTCATCCAAGAAACTTATCACTTCATCCTTGTGCACTTGCAGCCATGGTTCAAGGCACTGAAGAGGCAGAAATGCCAAAAGGACAAAGTAACATTGTACGTTGATAAGCCCTTGCTACAGGGATAGTTCACCCATTTGGAGAACCGTACGCAGACCATTACCCCCTTCACTCAGCGAGATTTGTATGAGCTGAGAACTGCTACCTGCCACCCGACATGTCTCATGCTGGGAGACAGGTCTATGAAGTAATGGAGCCTGGCTGTCTGCAGTCAGGACTGCTGTACAGCATCCAAAGCAAGCTTGTCAGTCAGCAAATGCTGCATTAATCTTTCAGGGAGTGTTTGTTTTGGTTGTTTTACTAGGCTGAGTTTCAAGCAACTGATAATTTGTTCGTGAGCAGTTCTCCTCTTGCAGTCCATTTTTTAGAAAGCAGCATGAAGACCGATGCTCCTAAGGTTGGGTGGAACATGGGTGTGAAGGGTTGTATATGATCTTGCTTCAAAGTATGAGCTTACAGTGCTTTTGCCTGTGTGTTAACAGGCCTGTGCAGGTACATTTGGGACAGTGGAGTTATGGCTCTTTCCAGTCTGAGGCCTTGGAGATGGTCCCTCTCTGTTGGCACTAGTTCTGCTAGGGGAGTTACCTCACTGCAAATGAGATGCACGTTTGTTTGCTTAGTAATAGTCTGCTGAAGTAAAACTCTAAAGGCTTCCGAGGATTAGAGAAGACAAACACTTTATTGCTCACAGGTTTTTAAGTATTGAAATGCCTGGAATTTCAGGAGGTGAATGGCTTGTTCTCACTTGTACCAGCACTGTTGCTGCTCTGTCCAGCTGTATCACTGAAGTTGCAGGTTTCACATGCACTTGAAGCTCCACCCTTCAAAGCATTTTTGTATTTAGTTCCTCCAAGCAAAAAGGAATTTAGATACCCAAGTACCTTTTAGGATGTGGAACATTCAAGTGTGATTCTGGAGCCTTCCAAATGTGTAGGACCTTTAAATAGGAGGCATTTTTCTGTGCTGCCTTTTTTTGTTGTTCTTCTTTTGTTGGGTTTGGGTTTGTGTTTTTGTTGTTGTTGTTGTTTTGTTTGGTTTGTTTTTTTAAGAAATTCCATGCTATTTGTTAACTTGCAAAATAAAATCTAGCAATGTTTCCACAGCCAAGAGAACTTTAGCATCCAGAGTGAGAACAGAAGGGTGCATTGTGATCTTGAGGTCTTTTAGCTTGCTTACGGACTGACAGAATGTGGCTGGGCAGTCAGACTGTTACAAAATGATGATTTTTTTGTTTCTTTCTGGTTTTATGTTTCTACTCTAAAGGTCAAATCACCTGGTTAATGTACTGGTCTGGAAGGACCCAAGATTTGTGCAGAGCTGGTGTGCAGCAACCAGGCTGGCTGAGCAGGGAAAGCTGCCTCCCCTCATCACCTGCTGCAGACACGAGCACCGTGAGAGTTCCCCTGATACAGGAAAGTGTTGTGGTATTAGACTCAACATTTATTGGTGTGGTAACAAGACAGTTGCTCCAGGCACAGGTAAATATTATAACACCTCCCTTCTCCAAATCAGCTGCTTATATTGGATGTAAGGGAGGGTTTAGCATCTTGTGTTTTGCTGTGTACCTCTTTGTGAAGTGTAATGCAAATCCTTATGCTCAGTCTTCAGTTGGAATATGCATGTGTATTGTAGAGCTTGGCTTTGGAGGATGGTCATGCCCTGCTCTGTAGGATATTCTACAGTCTGCTGACAATAATAATCTGAATGCTGCCCAGCTCTTGGTGATGGAAGGTCCTCAACATGGATGGATCACAGTGCAGGGTACGTGTAAGGTGTGAGTTGTACTATGGGAAGTAATGCAGTGCCTACGAAATATATGCACTATTTGTCTTGTAAAACTTACCATAATTTTCTGAAATAATGTTTGATTCCTTTGCATGTATTCTAGAAAAAAACCCAAACAAACAAAAAAACCCCATAAATTCTTTCTAAAAACAGAAGATTTGAATCTCTTTTGCAGTTTCTGCAGTGAGAATATGCAGACTTCAGGCTGGTTACTAAGAGCAGCCCAATGTATATCTGAGGGTGAAAAAATAATCATGTCACTTCTTTGGCACGTGATCTAAAGATCACTGAAGTGAATGAAAAAGCTCCTGTTGGTTTTAAGTGGGTCCAGCCTTTACACGGTGAACAGAAGACGTGTGTCTCATCTGCTTAAATGTGAAAATGTTATTGGTAATCTGTGTTGATAGAAAGAGCACATGGTAACTTTCTTCCTGCATTTATATAACAGGAGGCAAAAGCTTCACGTGTGCAGTTCAAAAACATCAAGTATGCAGTTGCCTGTTACCAGCATGAGGATAGAGACACCACTGAGGATTGGGCTGTTTTAAGAATATTTGATGTAAGGCAAAGCATTAGGCACCAGTTTCCCATTAGGTAATGGGTTCCCATTGTCATCCCACCCAAAGGTGACAGCTTACCATTCCTGGTCATCTTCAAGAGTGCAAAAGGGAAGGTAGTTCTTACTGAAATACCTATGTTGATGTTTTCTGTTTTGTTTTGGTTTTTTTTTCAAGCGATGACTAGAATCTCTCAGAATAATGGAGCCAACGAGTGCTGGAGAATTTATCAAGGAACCCACTGCAGATGGGCCAGGTAGGGTGTTGCTGCCTGTGGAGGTGACAGTCTCCTGGTACTGCTCAATAACGTAGTGACTAAATCTTGGGAGACTACACCAGCTGAAAACACATAACAGCTCTTGCCCCTGTGGTATGATGAAAGGGGTTACCTTGGGCTGGAATTAATAGAGGACTAATGGGAGAATTAAAAACCAGCAAATGACTACCTAAAATGATCTGTGATGTATCTTGTATTTTTTGATATCCCTGTGTCAATGTGCTTGCAAAGGGATCTCTTCTGGAGCCTTGTTTCCCATCATCATTTTGGAAAGTATGTTTTTCGGGGCTCATTTGAGTTCATTTTATCTGATATCTCCTAATCTTTCATGCTCAAATATGTATGGCCTTTTTTTATTTCTTTTTTCTAAGATGACATAGCATTCAAAATATTTGAAAGCCATGCAGAAGAACATTGAACAGTAGGAAACTGTGAAGGAATAAGATGGCTGAAGCAGCTTATCTTTAATAAAATGATGCTTCATTTTTCCAACTCCTGTTTTACATGAATGGCTTAATTAAAATCAACTGAGTTGCTCTGTTTTTTTTACCAGTATTGTAACAGATGAAACCAAAAGCAAAAAGACCAACTGACTATTTTTTTTCTTCTTTTCTTTAGGTGTGCTGATTCAATTTGTTTGTTTTTTTGGAACACCTAAACAAATATAGAAAATGAATAGGAATGTCAGAACACTAGGAAAAAAAACAAAAACACAAAAAAGCCCACCTCACAAACAAACAAACAAAACCAAAACCAACCAACCAAACACCAAAAAACATTAAAAGAGAATTTTCCTGAACTGATGAGCTGAGAGCTGAGCTGGTAGCAGCAGAATGGGATCAGTCAGTGGTCAGATAGCCTTTGCTGGATCTCCACATTTTTCAGCCATCTTCAAGACTGATGTCTCATGTTAAATGAACCAGAGGAAGCCTGGAACTGCACAACCTGTTGTCAAAGAAACTTGCACCATCACAAGGCATCAACTCCACTCTCCAGACACCCACTCTCCAGACAATTAACTTCAGTGTGCTGTTAGTACTTTGTTTCTCTCACTTCTTTTGTGTATGTATGAAACTGCTGAGCTGAATTACACTTAATAAGGTGATAGGGAAAAGCTCTAACATTTACTTTTCCCTTTTACAGATTTTACAGTTTGAGGAAGCTAATTTTTATGGCCTAAAAGCCAAACAAAATGAGTCCTGCTACTCCTGCCTTGATATCTTTCAGGTAAACAAGAAGAGCATCTGACATCACTTGCAATCACTACCAGCTTTTAAAGATCTCTGCTTTCATAAACAGGTATTGGGAGAAGTATAAGAACAGATGATGCTTATTGGAATCTAAAGTTTTACATTAAAGTAAAGTTTACATTACCAAACAAGCACAGAAGTAGCAATTTTTGCCTGGGCAAAAGTCTGGCATCACCTCAATCCTACTGCAGGCAGTTTTAAGGGGGAACTGATTATTGTGCAGCCTCACTGCAGAGAGCAATGTTCCCCATCAGTGCATATATTTAAGACCTTAATGATCTTTCCAGAAGGGGTCAAAATCACTGATTTTCTTGGTGTTTCACTGAAATTTATCCTATGGAGACACCAGTGCTTTACAACAGCATGAGCATTTTTTTCGTAACAGGCAAGCTGTGTATTTCAAAGAGCTATTATAAGCTTCTGGGTGCATGCTCACCACGACAGACAGCAACAGTTGTGTTCACTCCTGACTCTGCAGAGCAAGAGCTTTACAGTTTCTGTGCCAAACCAGTCGAACCCTGCATCTCACATCATTCACAGGAAAATTAAACTGGTGAGCTGTACATCATGCTGTTGTTTCTGTTCCCTGCCAGCACTTCAACACATCTGGCTGGAAAGTTTACTGGATGAAGTGCTTTCTACCTTAGTGAGATCTTTTCATGACATTGCTGGAAAAATCCAGGTTTGCCAATTCCTTTGTTGTATAATGAGACCTGAAGCTTGTTCCACGTGTTTATTGCCTGACTTTTTCCTATAGTTTTGAAATGTTCTTCTATTGGACCATTTTTAAAGCAAGTCCCTGCTAAAGAGAGCATAAAGCTTGTTCATGGTGCTTGCACTCTTTGAAAGTAGCCAGGCAGGCATTTTCTACACAAATGTGAAATATTCATCAAATTTATTCCATCTGGGGTCTGTACGTTTGCATGTATTCTTTGCTAAGTGCTTTAGAAAATACTAAAATCCCAGGTACATTAAGGGGATCAGCGAAATTCATGCCAGTATTAAATGAATATTTGTGGATTTTAAGTATGCTGTGTGAAGCCTACAATGCTTAAGGCTATATTCTTCAGTTAAATGGTTAAACTCTACCCTAACACCAATTTGCCCAGAACACTAGGAAAGTAGAAGAGAAGAGAGAGTATAGTTATCATGAATAACACACAAACACCCAAGAGGATTATTTGGGAAATTAAAATAGGCAGTTGAAGTCTTGGAGGTGTTCATGAGACTTCATTGAATCCAATAGCAAACTGTTTATGTGGAGAAATAAAGCCAAACCTATTCATTTTTTTCCAGGTACCTCTACTAACGTGTAAGATTTGTGTCAGGCTCCAAGTACAAAATGATCGCCAATTATATTCCAAAGAATAACAATGAAAGCTTGGTAAGAGGAAAGCAGTTCTGATGGTTCTCGAGTGAGCTCAGTAGCTTTAATTAGTATGTCTTTTTTTGAGGATTTTTCTAAAACTCTGAGCCCATTTTCTTTTTTTTTTTTCTTTTATTTTGAAAGAGTATTGCAATTCATCTACAGTGGGGTTTTTTTGCTTGGTCTTTTTCTTTTCTTTTTCAGACTTACATTTTAGCCATGTGCATCTAGCTATTAACCCTGTAGATATCTTTTAGATATAAGAAAGCTTGTTTCCAGTAACCCATAAGCCTCAGAAACCACCACAGTGGGGCAATACCCCACTCTCCCCCAGCTTTTAACATCAAAGAGAAAAGCATCTTTGTTCTCTTGTATTACTGAGAAGTCACAGCAGCTTCACTTCTGACTCAACAGCTTCCTAACTTTGTTTCTTTGGTCCATCTTTCAAGCCAGGAGGCAGGAATTTCTTCTAGGAGAGAGAAAACATTCTTCATAAACTTATGCCCTGTGGACAGTCTGTGGTTTCCTAAAGGCCCTGTGCTAACCTTGCTATCTGATAGAGGATGGCAGTACTGGGATGCAGAGGCATAAAACCTTTCTGGGACAGGCAGATTAAGAAAGCTTTTCATTTCCACAGAGTTAGAGGCCAAGACAGGTGAACTAAACAGCACATTATCTGCTTACAGTTTTACTCACTCAATGGACTGGGCTGTATTTTATTAGCAGTACGATGGGTAGAAATGTATTGTTAAGTTGGTTTTCTATTTCCTGCTTTGATTCATGGTGTCAGGTCAAAAATATTATAGCTCACCTGGTAGTTTAAATGATCTTCATCAAACTTTAGCCTTGTAAGTTGGACTTCGCATCCTTTTAAGTACATATTTTCATCTGAGGACTGGAAATGGTTACTTGTGCCAGTTAGAATCCAGGCAGCCTTGTTAAGCTCTAAAATAGGGACTAGCAGAGCCTTTGAATCTGCTGACATGCATTTCAGCCTTTTAAATCTGCAGGGCAGAACCTGGGGGAGGAAGAGTCCTCCCATTCTGAAAGCACGGGCACACTTGCTTAGCATCAGAGGTCCTCTTCTGACCCCAAAGAGCAGGCAGGTGCAGTGATCGGACCCTGCTAGAGTCCCTCTGGCTGCAGCAAAGTAAAATCCTGCTTCATGCTCCCACAAGGATCTGATTTTTCTAATTAAGAAACATCCTTTGTCTTGGTTCACTGATCTGCATGGACTGCCACAGTGGAAGGAGCTTTGTTTTCAGGCTTTAAAGCCAGTTGCTGAATCTGGGTTCTTGCTTTAAAAATCTCCATCACTGTTTACTGCCCAATCAGTACTAGATACCCTGCTGTGGGACCCGGGGGGAAGATGAAGCCTATACCTCATCCATAACTGTGTAATGGTGTCTGCTAATTCACAGTTTTTACAAAATTGTTTTAAAAAGGAGCCTCCTGATTTTGTTGGGAGGAATCCTAACAGGGCAGAGGGAAGGAGGTGGAGGGGAGCAGATATCAAGGAAGACTGTGGCATAAGCTTTCCCTTCTCTTACCTGCAGGTGCATTTAAGCCAGCTGTTGTTGTATTAAAGAGGGTGGGTTTTTTAACATCTAAGATATATGCATAAAAATATGATACATTACAGTCTTTAGATACAGCACCCTCTATTTTAAATACTTCTCAAAGGTAGAAATGACTGGAGCTTTTCTTTCGCCATCTCAGCTGGGTGGCAACCCATGTGGTGAGGAGACCTGGCTCAGCCCAGACATTCCTCCTCATATGTGTGAGGACTCCCCCAGGTTTGATTTCCTGCCCCACCAAAAGCATTGGCTATGGTGCATGGTCTTCAGGTTTTTGCTGTCTCCATACTCTCATGTGAATGCTGGTCATGAAGCCACTTCTCTTGTCCACCTCCATCTGGCTGAATAAAGCTGAGGGACCAGGTCCCCATGGTAGGCGTTAGTGAAACCAGTAGGACTGATGGTGCTAAATTCAGAGTCCAGAGCAATATTTTTAAGTGGGAGCAGCCAACATGATCAATTGAGAAAGTGGGCAATGCTGGACCTCAGTTCTTCCCTTGCTCCTCTCCCCTCATATTTATAGGTTTCTAATTTCCTCTGGATAATGAATATCGCTCTTCATTATAATTATGTTAAAAGGTACCAGCATGATGATTCAGAAACCCTTGAAGATATAGTCATATTTTCAGCAACAGATGGATTTAACACTGCAGATGGAGTGTTAAGAGTGCAGGTAATAACAAACTCAGCAATGTACTGTACTGAAATATAATTGGAAAGTATTAATCATATATTGGTTACTTCAGCTTCACTAAGTAGATGTTTAATTTTCATCAATCTTTTTACCAGATTCCCGGAAAGATTTCTGTGTAGACAGAGTGTGGCTTCTAGGTGAAATGATTGCCAAAGTTATTAATGACTAAGGCCTTGATCTTGCAGGCATGTGCCCATGGCTTACCCAGGCATGCAGAATAAAAATCATTTGTGTTAATAAGGCTGTCACATGCGGCCTCGTTCCTATGGCCTAAGTTTCAGCTGGTGACTAGTCAGTAGTAAAACTGAGACCCCCCCTCTGAACTTGGGGGCTGCTGGAAATTTGCCAACAGGGATGACTGGCTGCAGGGTTTGGGGCAGAACACAGGAAATTTGAAAAGCCCCGTTTATAGAGGTGAACCATCAGCCTAAGCCTTTGCAGGACTGGGAGTTAACATGTAGCCAGAACTGGGAAAGTTTGGGGTTTTTGCCTTTCCTTATTACTTCCTCTAACTACAGACCTTTTGAAATTATCTGCATACAGAAAAATGTCTGTTGCTGTTCCCATAAACCCTGTCCTCTGTTTGTTTTAAATATGCCTTTTCCTAGAGGCTGTATGCGAAATCCTGTGTAATTCAGGGGTGGTTTTACTCTGAGCAGACCATGCAGGACAAGGGTAATCGGTGATGACTGGTTGCATATCATGACTCTGATTCTTTAATTAATACTGTTTATAACTAGGATTTCATTTGCAGCATCAGAAAGTGGTGCCTGCTCTCGTGTGCCACCTGGGGACACAGGGAGTGCTGTAGGGCATAATTCCAGATCACGCAGAGAAAAACTTCATCTGCTTTATGGCAGGGATATAAAACATGCTATCTGGTGAAAATGGAAACATTTTTCTTTTGAATGTGTTTCTGTGGATGGTTTGTGTTCCCATTCTTCTGTGTGAAGCTGTATCACCATTGACTTCCTTATGAACTTTCTCTTTCCCTGGTGGAGATCATAGCCATGGCGTGCCATGACTAGGGATTGATCAGGCTTGTAAACATCTACATAAGCATTCAATACCTAAATTTGAAGTCCCATGAAATGCTTTGGCTGAATGCTTTGGTCTTTTCCTGAACTATTTATTTTTCTAGCTGTCTGTGGACCCTGAAAATGTAATGAAAAACTGGAATTCTCTCTGGGAAGTTGACTCACTTGATGGTACAATATCTTTATCTTGGCTGATGGGGAAAAAAAGATCAGGTAATAAAATTCAACATGACTGGAAATAAAATTGAGCATGACTAGAAGCCACAGGTGAACATGTTTCATAATGCAAGCGTGCTCTCTACTTTCTGACAGGCATTTGTACGCCAGAGAGATAGAAGCAGGTACTGATCAATTGACCATGATAATCAAATAAAGGTCTGTGAGTATAAATGACTCTAAACATGGTGTTTCTTTAAGGGTACTAGTCAAGAAGAATTGTTTGTAACACAGGCCCCACATTCCTGCTGTCAGGAGGGAGCAGCTTGGTGCTAGAATGTGAAGACAAATAGTACTTTTGCCTCATTTTCACTTGCACTTGGAAATAATCTCTCCTTTATCTTCCCTTCCTATTCTGTCTAGATTACGTGGGTGAGCAGCGAGCCCCAGAACTGCAGCAGGGATTGCAGGCAGAGCTGGGTGTCTAGAGGATCAGCCAGGATCACCTCTGGACCTCCATGTAATGGATACTGAAGGTGTTGGTACAGACCCGATGTACATGGCTGTCCAGGCTCTGACACGAGGGCAAGACACAAAGGATGAGAGTCATGGTGCATCAATTTTTCCAGCTGGATGCGAGCTGGAGATCCTTCTCCTTTGTGTATACTGGTAGGATGGAATTTTCACCTTCCCAGCAATGTTTGAACCTTCCTTCTCTCTTTTTTTTCCTTATTGATGAGAATTATTTGAATGAAAAGTGATTCAAATTGTCAAGTATCTTAGTTTTGATTTAAATAGTATGTTTTAACACTTACTCTGTATTTGTAGCATGGAGTTCTGTTGCTTGGGAGAGGTTCAGTCTCACTGTTCACCAGCAGGACAGCACATGTGGTACATGTCTGAGGAACAGGTGGGTACCACATTGCATATACCCAAATAATTTAACTTAATATTTATTAAGAAGCTGTCTAGGTCTGTAGAGAAGGTACTAGGAGGCAACAGATCCCCTGGAACAGAGCATCTCCAGAAGTCTTAAACCAACTGAACAGAAGGAGATTGAGAAAGTGGGGGTAACTTAATGGGACCTGTGCAGAGGCTGCAGAGCTGCTGTTGTCTCCCCATTGATGCTGTGACTTCCACCTGTCCCTCTTTGCCCTGAATCATCTTAGCATATGCCACTTGATGTTTCCAGTTACTGTGATGATTTTTTTTCATTTGTGATTTGTGACAAAGTGCTTTTGAATGGAAAATGTAATTCAAGTGAAATCACAACCCCACCAGCTTTATGAAGGTATTTTATTTGCTAGCTCAAGCTGTGTGAAATTTGCTAGACGTCACACAAAATAAAGGTAAATATCTGGTATTTTGAAACTTGATAAATTATTGACAAGGGCAGAATACCCTGAATTAATCAATCTGACAGTTTTGTCACCATTTGTCCCTCGAGGATTTAGAAGTAGTGGATCATGCTTTAATGCTGGTCTGCTCTCATCATTTGGGAGAGAGAAAACAAACATTCCTGTGTCTAAGCTCCTTGTCAGTGTCTGAACCTGAATGAATCAGTTATTGAGCTGAAGGAAATGAAATATAAATTGACATGAAGAAAATGTTCTCCCTGCAGCAGCAGAAGCAGCTATAGTTGTCAAAAGCTGATTTTTATCCATTCAAAGACCAGTATTTTGGATCACATCATCCTATTAAATAGCTGGACTTTCCTAGAAAGTTTGGCCTAAGTGTATTTTTTAAATTTATCGGAGGAAGTTTAGGGAATGAAAGTCTTAATTTCAGTTGTGACTTTTGGCACACATTTAGAAAGGAAAATCAAAATACAAGTTACTCTTTGTTGAATGTTGCTCCTGTTTCTTCCTTTTCCATTATCACAAACAGTGTTTAGTAGTCTCACAGAGTAATTTAAAAACACAATGAGGATTTTTTTTTTTTCTTTTAAGACTTGTAACTCAGTAATTTGTGTTGCAGAAATGTTGATCAGATGCTTGCGTTTACTCTCCTTGGCTTTGCTGGGTTTGACTGTGCAATGACATAATGCTGTAACTTACTGCACAGGCATCCTGAACAAACACTAAATAATTTGTTTTGGGGAGTGATTTCAGACCATTTAGTTTTGCAGGGCTGTACCCTAGACCCCTCTGTCTGCTGCACTGAATTACCTGAAATAAATCCCTTCAACTCCTGTTGCTCTATTATCCTTGTTGTCTTAAGTGGAGCCATTATTTAAATCTTACATTTTTCTGTGCAATTTCTTTGCCTGACTTTACTTCAAAGCTGTGATTAAATATACAAGGGAACATGTCACAGTTTCTCCCTGCTCCTATTCTCCTGTATGCTCGGAGAAATGAAAGATCATTAAAAGACAATCATCTTGTAAAATGCATTTATTATAGAGGGGAAAAAAAGAAGCAAACAACTTGTCTGTTGGTATTTTGGAGATGTCTTCTCCAGATCTGTTATCATGCAGTTCTCTACCACAGCAAGTACTCTAATGTAGTACAGATATCAAACTTATGATCAAACTTTGATTATTGTTTAAGCCATTGGCAAGGAGCTTTACTTCAACATGTTCATATTTCTTTCCAGTTCAAAACCTGCTTCTCTCCTTTGCCTTCTGTTAGTTTTTTGGGATTTTTTGGTTTTGGTGGGTTTTTTTGGTTTTGTTTTGTTTTTTTTTTTTTTACCTACTTGCAATGGCAGAATCTTCTGAGATAGGAAAGAGCTTTCCTTGATGCTCTGCTCTTTCTCCCAGCAGCACAGTTACTCATCCCACAGGCAGAGTGGACTTTCTGAAGGCTGCCAGTGTTGTATTGCCCATTGCTCCTGGTGGGTATGGCTTCTGTAAGCAGATGCCTCCTAGCTGTTGTTAGATAATATATATCTGCCTTGAGATCAGCTGCATCGAGCATTTTTGGAAGTTGGATCTTTGCCTCTTGGAGTCTCTAAAACCTATTCCATGAGATCCCATTGCTTTTCTTAGAGCTATTTTTTTTCTTAATTTTCTTAAAGATGCAGTTGATTTTGGACATGACAAACAAATGCTTTGGTGCAGTATTGAGACCTGCTCAATTTACAGGAATGATTGCTACATGCAAGCATCTTTCCTTACATAACTGATATTTCTTATTTTAATACAGTACATTTTTAAAGCTGAACTTTGAAGCTGATCCCTTTCTAATGCTCGGTGGCACTCCCTAACTAAACAGAAGCCTTTTATTATTTTTAAAGGATTTGTACACTGTTGGATGAACAGATGCTACCATGCACCTGCAGTCTGTCTCCACTGGGAACCACATTTACCACCACCATTAAGAACTATTTGGAAATTTTTTTTGAACCAACATCACAATGAAAGAATAGGTTTTTATGTAAAAAAGCTTTAGCAAAAAGCATCTGCTTTGTATGTCTAGTTTGGTTTGGTTTGGTTTTTGTTTTTTGGGGGTTTTTTGGGTTTTTTTCTTTTTTTTCTAGAACTAAAAATTGATGTATATCTTTTGACTTGAGAATTTCTGTTCAAAATATCAACTTTCAGTGGAAAAAGGAGATGGAGAAGATTTATCTGAGGACTTGTCAAAATTCTGTCCAGACATGGTGATGACAACTTCTGTGTTTTAGCTACTTATCATAATTTGTTGATGTTTTATATACTCTTGTTTGATATTTGTATTCATGTGGCTGAAGTAAATGGTTTATTTGGGGTTTACTGCTGAATTTACCACTGATTCCCTTTGAAAGCTTGGACTTCAATTTTCCAAGACATTGGCCAATTTTTGTGTGCGTGTGCTTTATTTTAGGAGCTGATGGATGAGGCTAACAGGGCAGGGTGAGCAAAGGCAACTTAGAGACCCCTTAGCCTTAGCCCTTAAGTCTGAGGTGCTTAGTGCTGATGTCTCCAATCAGTCATTATTTTCCAGCATGAATTAGGTATTAGCTGTTGCAGAGAGCTAGGCAGGCACTGAAGATCCAGAAAGAAAGTCAAACCAAAACAAGCATAAGGAACAGCATGATCAGAAGAATGGATGGTCTATCATTAGATAGATTTAAGAGTCTGGCTTATTGAACTCAGCAAAACAAAGCCTGAGAGGGAGATAGAGTTACCTCCAAGTATCTTGAGGGAATAAACAGAGAGGATTAATAAAACCTAAACTATTTAGGCTAATAGGTAATATTGGCACAAAATCAGACAGACTTAAACTGCCATAAGAAAATTCAAGCTGGCAATTAAAGGATGGTGGCTATATATTAGAGGAAAAAGATTCTGACCACCTCTCTGACAGAGGCAAGGAACCACAGAATTGGAGCATAGTCTGTTTATGAATGGAGCTTTATGTCTGGACTGTTCATGACTTAAGGGGGCAGAAGGTGACAGCTGGATCTCTGGGTTCTCCCTTCAAATCTTTAGCTGTGATTATTCCTCCTACCACCAGTGTATCAACCCTCAACCCACAGATTACTCACTGTTTCCAGCTCTTGAACTGTTTTTTGTGTTCCTTCCGAGTGTGATATCTGGACCAGTGCTTTCTGCGCCTCCCTAGGGCATTGTCCTCATGCAGACACCTTCTCCAGTGGAGGGACAACTGCAGTGATGTGTTGCTGTTTTGATGAAGTTCTTCATCCACCTCTACCACCTCATACTGGTTTCCCAGTTTATATCCTGAATGCTGCATCCCTGTCCATTAATAACCAGTGGCTTCAGACTCGTGTGGGTATGTTGTATAACATGATTTCACTTTCGTATTTGACCTAACTTACCACCTGTGTGTATATATATATATATACACTTACTCTATATTTAAGCCTGCATTGTTTTAGGCCAGACTGCGGTAGCAGGACTTATCCTGGATGAAATCACAATCACACTGTTACCCCAGTTGTAAAACCCATCATCTAGCAGGCGGAGGCTGTCACACTGTCACAAACTGGGTTGCATGGGAGCCAGCAGCAACACTCTGCTTCTTGAGAGATGAGTCATGTTGTTTCAAACTATTTGGCTAATCAGTAAACTGAGATCTGCTGCTTTACAGACAATATATAATATTTGCTTTGCCTTTGTGCACTACTTTACATTTTGGATCCTTTGCCATTAGGATTCGAAGCATATAGACTGCATCTAATCCAATTTATCCTGTTCATTTTGGCACTGCTTGCAATGCTGACAGCTTAAAGAAAACACTTAATTTGACTAAGTGTTTTCAGTTTACTTCTCAAAATATTTGAAATCATTAGAGCCAGAGTACCCCTGCACTGCAATACACACAGTTCTGACCTGCTTCAGCAAGTTAATTACAATTTGTGTCACCCCGCAGTCTTTGCTTATGCTGCAGGCTGAAGTAGTTTACCTGGTGAAGGCTGGGCTCAGGGTTTGTGAATCATTTTTGTGCTTTGATGCTTTTTAATTTGACTTTTAAAGAGGAAAAAATGAGGAATACTGGGCACCTGGTGTGACATGTTGTCTCTCCTGCCTTGCTGTGCTAGGCAGGACTCGAGGGGGGCTGAACGCTGAGCTCCTTGTGCCAATGCTCTCCTGCTGTAAGGCCGTTCGAGTCCATGTATTCATAGACTGTGTATTCAGTGCTACCCACCAGAGGTGAGCACAGAGGAAGGATGTAGAGCAGCCCTAGAGGAGCCCTGATGAGCACACGTGATGACGAACGGTGGTTCGTAGCGCTGGAGCGTGCCAGTGCTGATGAGGTCACAGGCTGCATCCCTACCCTCTGTACAACATGCTCATAGCTGAGGACTTCTCACAAACTCCTCTGTGGTGACATCTCACCCTTCCCCTGCTGCAACCCAACAGGAAGAAATGTAATCTAGGCTTACTATAACTGACAAACTCAGATGCCAAACTCTTCAGGATGGAAGAGAAGGGAAAGAGCAGAAATGAGAATAGAAATTCACCAAATGGATTTATCTGTGCAAGCAGTAACATGTTCCATTAGTGTGAGGTAAGAGTAGCTGAAAATGCCATTATAGATAAAACTGAGGCAGCGTAAGCATCAGTACATGTTAATAAGCAGAAAATATAAACTGAGTTCCTCAGTATTCTTAGACCTTGGCTAGCTCATGCCCCTGTGTCTCTTCTGCCAGTGCAGATGACAACAGCTCATTTAGCTGCTGTGCCTGAAGTTTTGGGAGATATCAATAAACTCCCAACATTCTGGGTGTCTTACAATCCAGTTTGTAATTTGGATTTGTGTTTACTATAGATAATGACTCAACAATTCTGAAATAGTAATCTAATCCTAATTTCTTAAAAATTAAAAAAAAAATCATCCTGTTATGACTGGCTGATTTTGAGTGGCTGGATAGGACCAGGTGATTCAATGTTGTGGTTTGGTTGCACTGGAGCATCTGCCTGTGATGATGAGGCAGCCTGAAACTGCCAGTCACGGAGGGGCAGGTGATATGATCATGCTACAACAACACAGAGATAACTTAATTTGGCACATCAACATGTTACAATTTTCCTCTGTGATTTTTTTTTTTCTTTTTAAATTATTTGCTTGAGACTCCCCTTTGAGAGACGTGTGCTGGCAGGTTGTAATACCACAGAAAAGGGAAGGTCCGGAGCTGCAATAGGAGTAAGGAACTTGGAAAATGCAACTGGTGCGGAAGAGCGAACAAGGTCACTGGTGACAAGGCTCTGCTCCATCTGTGCAGGCACGCTTGTGAGCAGAAGCATTCCAGCAACGTGGCGTTTTGTCACATTATTCCTTTCCTTTTAAATTTCAATAGCTAGTTATTTGCCTGCCTTTGGTAAAGAGACAAAGCCCCTTTGTGCAGCCACACAACTCGGCTGTCTCATGTAAGGGAGAAAGGAAATGCAAATGTCTCTGATAAGACAGGAATGGTGCTTGTCTGGGGAAGAAGGAAGCATTGTCTGGCCACAGGAGCAGAAGAAGGTGGTGTTGCCCAGTGCCTCTGACAGTCAGTCCCGAAAGGTGAAGGAAGACACAGTTTGTGGGGTCTTCTTGATAACATTGACACTAAAACCTCCCATGTCCCTGTTTCATCTTTCATAGAACAGGGACAAAAGTTGCTCAGCTGTTTTGTGCAACACAGAAAAGCATTTTAACCTGCAGTTTTTATTAAAATACACAAGAAGATCCTCAACTGTCCACAGAGCACACTAAAGCATCTGAAATATTGGGTCTTGGTAATTTGTAAATGACCTGGAGAAGTTTAAGTGAGGATCATTAAAATTCCTAAGTAAGAAACTCTTCTAACCTCCCTTATTTATTTATTTATTTATTTAATCAATTTTTCAAGGAATGGGCAATTTTTACATTAAATGCTAATTTGTTTTGTTTTGGTTTTGTTGAGATGTGGTACAGAATGAATGACTAGTTAAAAGTAGTAAAGGAAAAGAAAACTAATGCTGGAGTAAAGGCAAACCTTTGGGATATTGCTCAGAAATTCATTCATTATCAGCACCCCAACAAGAGAAAAACTAACGTGCATTGCTCATATGAAGAGCTATTTGGAGTTTAAACTGGTGACACAGTTGGGGGACAGTTTAACCTCTGGCATTAGCTAGAACTGGGCAGCGATACGAGCCAGTGCAGCAGTGCTAATTAATGCACCCTGAGGGGACACAATGAAGCATTGGCCCCGCGCACCTGAGACATGCTTCTGTCAGAGCCAAGGTGCCAATTACTGTTCTCACACAAAAATAACTTGTGTTCAAAACAATAAAAAAGGCAAAATTCCAAGCAATATAGATAAAAGAAGATTTAGACATAAATTAAGTGGGCTTGGTAATGCTTCTCTCTAGATCATTATAAGGGGAGGGACAAGTTCTGCTATAGGTGCCATTATTGAAATGCAGAAGCTTCATTTCTGGGCTGGGCAGCAGCATCTTTGCTAAGCCCATTCACCCTCCTGCCTGGGCTGAGAGCTGACAGCACTCACACCCATCATCTCAGGGCACTCTCCGGTGGGGAGCAAGGAAGAACGTCTCAGGGCCACCACCTCTGCAGGTAGCATGGTGTATCTGGGAAAAGATCTCTGCCTACACTGATGGTGGACACAAAATAAACCCATTTTGAACATAACAAGAAATCAGGGAAGGATGCAATTCCCCTTCTGCTTCTGGTTTAATATTAGTAGTGCATTGTCCCTTGAAGGCTTTTGGTCTCAATGAATTCCGTAATAAAAATCACCACTAAGCAGTCCTCAAGCTGAAAACCACCACATAGAAAATGAAGCTGTTTTGGGAGCAAGGCAAGGTCTTGGCTTCATCAAATGACCCGTTCTTGATAAATAAAGCAAGGAAGTGGTTTGTCCAGACTAGTTATATTCATGTTAATCTGGGTTCATCAGAGTAGGTGCTTTTGAGGTGAATGGGGGATCTTAAGCATGTATCTATTTGAAATATTGATGTTTCTGATGAAGAAGATCCCAAGGACCTTCAGTTCACATCAAAGACGAGCCCTCAGTCCAGCTTGCTAGAAAAAGCTCTTCCCTCAGCTGGCTATGAGAAGATCAATGCTGGGATTGATATCAGTCAGTATATGCCATACAATATGCTACTGTTCCTCTAAAAAATATTTTATCAGAGTTTAATATGGTAAGAGTGCATGGTTCTGAGGGGTACTAGTTTACAACTGCCTGGATGGTTGGAGAGAGGAACCATTTGGCAAATCAGACCAGACCAAATGGCATTCATTTGGTTAATCACCAGCTATTAAAATAGCATCAAAGCATAGCAACCTATTTGTTTATCATTCAGTGCACAATTTTCTGCACAGTATATTCATAACTGCTGTACCCAAGCTAATTTTAAATGAGCTAACAAAGCCATTTCCCAGCACTCTCCTGGGAAGTGGATCTGTGGACTGATCAATCTCATCTTCTGGGGCTAAGCCCCCACAAAATCAGAGCTGATGACATTGGATTTAACTTTGAAATAAGCTGATTTTGGATTTAGACTAATTTTTAATGTTTTCTGTGGTTTTAATCTGTTGCATTACTCCAAGATCCATTCAACTTCCAGTGTCCCCAAGAAGACTATATCCCCTATGTTCTCTCCAAGCATATGAACATTCAGGCATCATTGCAGGTGGTTCCTTTCCTTGTCACCATGAATTCAGCAAATGATGAAATCCTTTTCTTTGATTTTGGTCTTCAAAGTGCTGATCTTCCATTTCTTAGGGCTGATACCTCAGGGCTGGAGGAGGCCTTTACAGCTTTGAGGAACAGAACCATAGAGCTGTAGTGTGTGCAATTTTTAAATAATTTTAGTAGTGAGAGGAAAAAATGGATTAAGGTGTGGTAGCAATGAGTACACAATGAGGTTCTTCTGTTGTTTTTATTGCAGTAGAGCTTTAGGAGCCTTAGTGATGAACCTCTGGTTTATTCAGCAAAAGCTGAGGAATTAGTGGTACCTGCCCAAAATACACGTTTCATATAAATTGAGAGTTCATAATTTCTCCTCTGGTACTGTTGGTGTCCTCCTAATCTAGCTCCCTCACCTTTAATGTACCTGCAGAGAAATGAGGACAGATTCTGGCTCTGAAGGCAGATCTAGTCTTGCACAGTTTCCCACTGTGTCTATGCTCATGTCAGTGAAATAGGTATGTGCTTATTTTTCGTGATGGGATGGGGTACAGCGAAGCCTCAGAGCCATCTTAAGGCTAGCTGAATTGTTGGCTTGGCATTTTGTTCTGCATGGCAGTTGATTGGTCATTTTATCACCAGTTACGAAGTGAAATTAGCTAATCTTGATGCCATATGGTCCACAGTATTTATAGTTTAGTATGTTTTCCATATATGTGCGCTAAAGCCTGCTTCAGGGATTTGTAACGGTCCTTGTGTTTACAGGATTTGGGTCTTGGGTGAAAGAAGAAATTGACAGTTGCTAATGTTTGATTTAAACTGATACATCAGAGGCCACATGAGTGATTCCTAATTAAAGTCAATTTACACTTTCTGTCCTTCGCCAGGAAGGCTGTCAGGGCTTCTCAGTACCAGATCCTGTGTCCACCCAGCTCTGTTACCTCTGGTAGCAATGGGAGGGGGTGACCCCAGGAGGCAAGGGGAGAAGCCTGTGGAAGGCTGGGGATGCTTAACCTCCACCCCAGCTCCAGTCTCAAATGGTCATGAGCACATGGTGTCTCCTCCAGGTCTCTGATACAGGTTGGCTTAACCCTCAAGTGTCCCTCCAAGGATTATTGTCTGCGTTAGGTTTTACTTCAGATTTCTCACTGTCTATCAAAATGCTTCAGTCCCCTTGAAATCTTGATAAATAATGAGCTACAGGATTAATTATGTGGGACATTAGTCACTCAGTATGTGCCATTCTTTTCTCAAAACAAGCCTAAATGAGCACCACAGAAGGGTCTTAGAGATCTGCCTTTGGAGCTGACTCAGATGTGGTAAAACAGGAACATAATTCGCAACCTCAAATATTAGTTGCCTGGTATAGCTATTTGCACTGGGGACCTTAAGAGTTACATGGTGTGGAGATGCTTCATACAGTTCCTTAACTGTTTCTCATCAAAAAAGATCCCTACACATATCTTCAGCTCCAGAAATAGAAGCAAAGCTGTGCTATGCTTTAGGGCACACGTGTTCTGCTTGAGACCCAACATGCCATGTGCTGCTCCTCACCTCTGTCTCTGCTGCCACACCTTGGTCCCTCTAAGTTGTAATGGCAGAAACAACAGTAACTGGCTGAAGCTGGCACAACAATTTTTTAAGAACAGTATATAATTCCAATGAACAAGAAATCCTGAGAGAGTAGAAGCAATGTTCTCTTGCCCTATAAGAACCCAGCAAGCACTTGAACAAAGGGGAGTTAATAAATGTTACAGTCAGGTTTTTTTTGGATAGGATTCTTGCAGAATATGATTTCATAATCCGCTGTCTCTAGTGAACAGCAAGACCTCTGTAAACACTCAATATTCAAATAGAAAATTGTTTCTTGTAGGCTTCCATGGCACAAAATAAAAGCTCTGTAAATCTGGGCCTCCATATGTGGTTCTCAGCTGGTGTAAGTCCCTGAATGAATTACATGTGAACAGAGAAATTAATGCTACACACATGGTGGCCAAACTTGAAAGCAAAAATTGCAACTGAGAATATTCTGCAGTGGATTGTGAAATATTTGAAGATAAATGGAAGCTTGAGTCCTTGTTGATATAATGCATCATTGATGCATTTCAAGGGATACACAACTATCACAGACAGATAGTATAATACTGAGATCACGTTTGGGAGAGTGCAAGGACTCACTCTTTAAAATCAAAGACAGAATTTAAGCAGAATCCAAACTAAAAAGGCAAATATGCAATATTGACTCTTGAGTGTAATTTTGAACAAAAATTGGGTAAAATACTTCCCCCTTTTTAAAAATCTGATTGCAGTAAATGTATATCATATCCAGGTCTTGAAATGATTGTGCTCCAGAGCTGCTTTTGTTAATCAGTTGATGTTGATGGTGAATTACCCAAGAGTTTTGGTACTTTTGAAACAGTTGCAATCTTTTTGTTGTTGGTTTTTTCCTCTCTTCTCCTCTCAACAGAGGAGGGAAGAATGTGCATGTTACAGTGAATTCTAAATGAGGACTGTGCCTCCCCTGTTTGCAAAAAAAGCCAAGCAAAGCAGGAAAAATAATAAATAAAACAAATGAAACCCTCTTTAATCCATTCATGAGCTTGAGTGTTTCAAGTAGGCCATAATATTAAGACAAAGAATTCTGAAAGAGATGGATCAGAGGGAAGTGTTATTCCTTAAACAATGCCAGCCTATTTAATTGAATTACGTATTTGTCAGTACTGTATTTTCCCATGTCCAGGATTCTTGCTGTTGATTCAAGGCTCAAGGCCTAAATAGAAAGGGCAACAACTGCCACGTATCTTGATCCCGAACAAGCTGTGTCCTTTGAAATGCCAGCACTCGGTGTTCGGAAGAAAGCTGGAATGCTTTGCTGCAACAGAGGGCACCAGCAAAAGAGGTAATGAAAATGTGTTACCACCATGGATTTGACCTTGCCGCAGCATACTGGGAGAACTTGACTGAGCATTTTTAAGCTTGATGTTATTTCTGTAACAGTTTACTTGCATTTATCACAAGGACAACTGGGTCTGGGGTAGTGCACCAAGAACAAGTCCAAAAGCCAGGAATTTTCAATTCTTTTCTTATGCCTTATACTCCACAAAAGAGCTGGGGGGAGCCACTGGGACTTGGACAACAGGTCAGGCTGGAGCAGGACATAAGTAAAACTTGCGAGCTTTAGGCCAGAGTACCTGCTCTGTTTCTACTGAGAGCTTCCCACCCTGACATGCTCCTCTGTCCCAGAGTGCTGTATACATAAGAACAGATGGAAACGTGACCGGTTTTTCTCTTTTGTATCCCTACTGGTTTTGTTTATAGATTATTTTGAGTACAAGTGGTCTGTGATTGTGAAGAGCCATGCTTTTTTTATGACAGTGATCTTCAGTTTACCTGTTTTTTTGACAAGGGGATGCTGATGTAGCCAAGCAAGTGACAAGCAGTTTTCTAAAGAAATGATTTAAACTAAGTTCTGGAGGTCATAGAAGAGCATTCTTTTTGTTGTTGTTGGATGACAACCATGACATATCTTGAACAGATAAAATTTTAGTATTATGGTGCCTCAGCTGCAGCTGCACCGAGCTCTTGGCTCTACCCATCTGTCAGAAGTTACTTCCTCAGTAGTAGAAAAAGCAAAAGATGACAGGTCTGTGTTTCTACACGCAGCCTGATATTAGCCTAAATTGCTGATCACTACCAGTTTGAGTTAGGGGGTCAACTGCTGAATAGGGTTAGCTGGGATGTAGGTGCATGTTCTAACAGGCTTCCACATCACATGTAGGTGTGGAGCTGAGGGATGTAGTTGTGGTGGACTTGGCAGTGGTGAGTTAATGATTGGACTTGAGGATCTTAAAAGTCTTTACCAGCTCAGATGATTCTGTGACTCTATGATTGATCCTTTGTCCAACTCTTTGAGTCATCTTTGCCAAAGCTTTGGGAGCTCGTTCCCACTAGAGTATCAAACATAAAGCATACCGTAGCTGGAGCAAATGTGATGGCAGGGCACCCTGACTTTGTTAGAGATGACACTAGAAGAAGGATGCTTGAAACTGGTCCCTCCATGCAACCGTCCATACAAGAAAACTCTGCTGAGTCACTTTCTAAAGTTCAGCCAAACTCTCTGTGAATCTTATTGAGTGGTATTTGCCCAACTTACTGTGCCTAGAACCTCACTCACCTTTCATTTACAGCAGGTATATATAGCTGAGGTACCTACTTTTCCATCACATTGTACTCCAATTGCCCACAAAATTCCATTTTTTTTAGAGGCTGGAACAGCTCTTCCCTGATTAGTACATGAGTGACACAGACTAATGCCTGCTCCTGCTTACACTGATGCTGGTGGCATAAAGTAAGTTGACTTTGGTGCCGTGGGATCATGCTCTCAATATTCTGAATGCTGAGTGTAGAATCTGGCTATTTTAGGCCAAATTGCACTTCAGTTGTGCTTGAAGAATCATGAAAAACATCAGCATGGACACTGTGTTCCTTGAAACACTCTATACATGAATTGGCCCAAATAAAGCACATTTTTATCTGCCAAAATTGCTATGTCTGGGATGCAGTAGAAACAGTGTGCACTGGATTATGTTTTGTGGAGGTTTTTTTTAACCTTTCATTTTGGGATTGGATATTATATTTGAAGAAATGTCTCAGTGAAATACAGGTTACCAGGCTCAACAGAGCAACAGTCAGAGGAGATTCCATACTTTATGTCCAGGCAAGAGTCTGACTATCTTAGCTGATAGATCTTAAAAATCTACGGTGCTTCAAAGAACACTTGTCCTTGCTAACAAGCCCACCCATCTTTCTGCCACTCCTACCAGCTTTTTCCAATGAATTTTTCTGTCACTAGAAGTGTCTTCATTTTGCCTAAAGTTCAAGGTGAGATGATATTTCTTTCAGCTGGCTCCAGTTCTCCAAGTCGTGTCGAGGTACAGCTTTCCCTCCTGCTGAACAGGCAATTTTAGCAGCATTAATTGTAGGCAATTTTTTAAGAAGTGCTAAAATAGGTTCCATAAATAGGAACGTTATGACCCAAGGAAATGACTTACCCAGGTGGAAGGGTCTGCTGCTACTGCATCTATCAACCCAGCTCCACAAAAAACCCCTCTGGAGTTTCAACCTGCCCATATAGAGAGCAGTTTAATTTTGTAATTCCAGTTCCAAAGAGAACAGGACCACAAAATCAGCTCACACGACTGCTTCGGTCTATCTAAAAAGCCTCTGTGGTCCTGTTACTTCTGCACTAAAGTCTTCATTTGACCTTCTAACAGGCTGTAGGAAGAGAAGTGCCACCACCTCCATTTGCAGAGAAATAAGTGGGCTGCAAAGAGGTTAAAGACTTGTGTGAGCTGGCTCAGGGATGGTACATTGAAACTGAAATGGAAATTTCAAAACACTGGACTTACCAGTGGCTTATCCTGCAACAGAGCCAACGGGCTGCGCGGTGACACTGAGAATTTGAATGAATTTTTGTGAAGTCAGACAGCAAATCTTTTGCCACACTCTGGCTAACTGAAGTCAAAGGCAAAAATGTTTCTGTGGAATCTAAAGGTTTCATTTGCCATCTTGCCTAATTATATTATGAAGCTTTTAGTTTAAATATTATTTCAAATAACACCTGAAATATATTATTTAAAACACTTTTAAAGGAAAATACTACTATTTCACATGGTGCTTTTGTCAGATTTTGGGGGATTTGTATCTATTTTGGTGTAAGCATTTCTTTTTTTCTTTTCTTTTTTTTTTTTTTTTTTTTTTTTTAGATCATGCAGTTCAGATGCATTTTAAACAGTTTCTGCTCATGTCCAAGCTCTGGTTCTGATGTGTGTGAACAGCATGGCTGCTCTGAACCCACCACATGGTAAAAGGATGAATATTAACTTTTGGGTTTTTTTCAAAGTGACTCTTTAATTGAAAAAATAAATATTTAATAAGCTACTTCTATCCAAAAGGGAGGGAGGAAGGGAGGGAGGAAAAGAAAAACATCCTGTGGTTCATTCCCAAGCAAATCTTGTGCTGGTGTCTGGTACACGGTCAGCGGTGATCTGGCAGCAATCAGTGCCATCACAGCCTGCACACAGGGCACCCTTGGGGGCTGCTGGGCTGCACCCCCAGCTCTGCTCATAGCCCCCGGTACCTTACCTACACTTAATATATAGCCTGAGTCCAGTATTTCAGTTGGAAAACATCTCTGGCTGTGGTTCTTTATATGAATCCTTACTCGATCAATGTATTTGGATAAAATTTGGTTCTACTCACATAAAACCTTGTAATCGAAACAAATGGTATTTCTAATTGAGCAAGGCCCTCTTGGTAATGAAGGGCAGCAGCACTGCTGAGATCACTGGTTCATGTTTCTCTCCCTTTCAGGAGACTAAACTAATTTATTTATGAAATCAAAGCAACCCACCAGATTAGCTGTATAACTAGCTAGCTGCGTTGTTTAGATTCACTTGTTTGCTATCTCATGACATCCAAGTGAACAAGCTATATGTCAATGAAAGCGTTGGCGCTTTATCGTGTATTATAGACTAGTTTGAAGTGCAAAAAAAAAGATCCTGCAATGGGGCTACAAGGAGTAATTATATATATATTTTTTTTCCTAGTGAGCATATGCTGCGAGTGGGAAAGGACCATATAATGTAAACGAAGGTTTCATTAGTGATGATATGTGGCAGTCCTCGGGTAAAGGAAGAGAAAGCAAATCTGGGAGCACCTGTAGACTTCTCAGGCTTGTACCTGTGAGGAAGAGGCATGTGCAGGGATGTCCTGAGGGCCACCATAGGATCTGCTCTTCTCCCTTATCCTCTGCTTGGGCCTCCCGGTAAACACTGTGTGTTTGCTTGGTTTGGGCTGTCTGGATGCAGAATGAGTCTTGCTCGCTGCATCTGGCCTCCAGAAACCAGTTTTTGCAAATACTAGTCAAGCACTCGCTTCCACTGGAAGTTTTAATATTTCTATCCAAAGGTCAGAGGGTCTGCTGGGAAATTTTTTTGGTTCAATGTCTCCTGTGTATGCATCATTCTGATTTTAAAAATTCTTGTTTAACTTTTCCAGAAATCTTGATGCTTGGCCTGGCCGTGATTCCTCTGCACTGACTTCTTCCTTGCATCAGGTAGGGGAAGCTGCCTGGTGAGTTATGGGACTGATCTAGCTGAATCCTGCCATTCCTGTGGGAATGCTGAGCATCTCTATCGTGCCCACTTTTCATCTGAACCGGAGGAAAATCTTCCTTGTGAGGGTGTCAGAGCCTGGCCCATGCTGCCCAGAGAGGTTGTGGAGTCTTCTTCTCTGGAAAGATTCCAAACCCACCTGGACAGTGCGCTGCTGGGCCTCCTGCTCGGGTTGACCCTGCTGGATGGAGCAGGGGGGTGGCACCAGATAATCTCCAGAGGTCCATTCCCACCCCCACCACGCTGGGATTCCCAACAGCTCGTGGGCTGATATTAAATAGACTCGGTGGTGGAGCTGCTGGTGGTATGAACTGCTGAGCTCAGCAGTGCTTGATCAGGACGCGCAGATTCACAGCTTTGAACTGAAGCACGGTCTGACTAATGGCACTTTGCTTTCCTCCGCTGCCTTTTATCGTGGAGCTGCTTTTTCGCTGCATCAGGGCTCTGGGGAGGACAGGCAGCGGTGCGGGCGGGAAGCGGGCTGGCTGGTGCGGGGTGCTAACCGCCGGTTACGAGTTTCGGGTTCATGACAGTCCTGCTCGGTCCGGCTCGGCTCGGCTCGGCTCGGCTCGAGAGGGTTTGTCCGTGCTAAGGGGGAGCTGCCAGCAGGGGCGAGCGAGGGGAGCGCGGGAAGCGCGAGCCGCGGATGGCCTCTGCTGGGAGCCGCCGCTCACTGCAGCCGCCCGAAACTGGGAGGCGGGAGGCCAAGGCAAGCGCCTGCCACGGTGGTTTCTGCGCAAACCTTTTAGCCAGACGCCCCTCGTTTTATTTTGTTTATTTATTTTGTATCAACACTAGTGTGGGCAGCAGAACTAGGGTAGCATCCTGGGTTCAGTTTTGACCCTATGCTGCGAGAGGGATATTGAGTGGCTGGAACATGTCCAGTGAAGGGCAACAGAACTGGGGAAGGGTCTGGAGCACAAGGCTGGTGAGGAACAGCTGTGGGACCTAAGCTTGTTCAGCCTGGAGAGAAGGAGGCTCAGGGGAGACCTTCTGGCTCTCGACAACTCCTGACAGGAGGTTGGAGCCAGGGGGGGTCGGGCTCTGCTCCCAAGGAACAAACCGGACAAGAGGAAACGGCCTCAAGTTACTCCAGGGGAGGTTTAGGCTGGATGTTAGGAAAAATGTCTTACTTAAAAGGGTTGTCAAGGGCTGGTCCAGGCTGCCCAGGACAGTGGTGGAGTCTCCATCGCTGGAGATATTGAAATGCTGTGTAGATGTGGTGCTGCAGGATGTGGTTTAACGGTGGACTTGGATTTGTTGGGTTAACAGTTGGACTTGATGATCTAAAAGGTCTTTTCCAAGCCACACAATTCTATGATTTTTGTTTCCTTCACACAGACCCCACAGGAACTGCTGCTCCAGAGAGCCACACACTTTTGCTTCCCTCACACTCCAGCCCTGTTGAAGGCAGGCAGCCACCCAAAGGCATCTGCCAGCACAACTGCCTGCAGACTCTGCTGAGGAACCAGATGCAGCAGGGAAAGGGGAAAGAAAAGAAAAAAAAAATAAAAAAAATCCCTTCCATGGCTTGGCATCTGCGCAGCACACGTGCCAAGTGGTGCAGGAACAGGGGGAGAGGAAGCAGTGGCAGGCTGGGGGCTATTTGGCACCCCCACAGCCCACAAACGGTTTAGGTTTGAGCTAAGAAACAAGCAACGTGTGCTAATGTAAAGTGTGTGTTTCTTGAAATTTGAAAATCCCATGTTGAAATTAAAAAAATGACAACCAGTCAATTCTGTGAGCTGAGTTCAGCAGAGTCAAAATGCTCCTAATAAAGGGGGGGTCTTTCTGCATACAAGTTTCATGGGGTGCTGTTCCAGGGATGATCCCCCACCTCTTACGTATTTCTGTAGGTGTTGAAGGTGTCCTGGGACCATTCAGCACCGACAGTCAGCTCATACAGCTAACAACACACTTGATTGTTTAATGTTCAAGCCTGTACAAGCTGCTTGAAGCAAGATATAAAGCAGGTGTTAGAAGCCTCTGGAAAGTTTGCTGTCAATTACTGCAATTTCCTCTTCCCAACAAAGACTTAAAAGCTGAATGATTTTTTTTTTTCAGTTATGTAAATGCATTTTTCCATAAATACTTATTTTGCAGCATTAAAAAAAAAAAAAAAAAAAAAAAAAAAAAAAAAAAAAAAAAACCTGGGGGGGGTGGGTTATCACGTTAGGGACTGATCTAATCCCACTCACACCACTGAGGTCATGGAGGTATTTGGGCTAGTGGTGGCTTGGGTCAGCTTGGAGGGTGGGTGTCCAAGGCTGCCATCCCACTGTGGGTTTGAGTGCTCCTGGGGCAGTTTGCAGGGCACTTCTGCACCCCTCATGCACACTCTGCTCTCTGGTGGCAGTGGGACTGGGACAAAATGTGTTTTTCAATTTTGCAAAATCATAATTGAATCAGAATTGTTTCACTGCTACTGATCTATCAGGAGAGAACCTTCAACCTTGCCCTCAAATTTGAGTGGAATATATTTGCACCAAAGCTATGAAGACTAATCCATTGCTTCTTGTTTCTGAAAAGCTAGAGGTTTATGCAGCTTCTGGACTGTTCTAAAACTCCTTTGCAGACATGGCTGGCTGGGAGTTTTTTCTCTTCACTGCAAAGGCTGTGTGCTGGGGAATGGAAATGCAAAGTGTGAGACTGGGAAGGCTGGTCTTAAGCTTCTCTCCCAAACTGGTGGATGGCTGATGGCTTCAGTAGATGATGATGCCAGCCACTGGCAATGTGCTTTGGGAGGGAAATCTAAGGGAAACTATGGGGTGTGCTGCTCTTACAAGGCATCTTAAAAATCTTTGGAGAACAAGAATGTGGTGATGATTTTGTTTCTGTATCTCATTAGTTACCATGGGTGACTTTTAGTAGATTAAGCTAGTAATTTCTAGGAATGTTTTTTCTTTAAGGCAGCCTTTAAAAACATTCAAGCATTTTATATTTTTCGAGTGTATTCAAGTACCTAAAGTTTAGCAACCTCTGGATGTATTTACCTGCATATGCTCAAGCTGAAAATTCCCCCAGTGCAATTTAAACCCATTCCATGGACAGCTTGATCCTGTGTTGCCCCATTACCTTGCCTCAGACTGTGTTGAAGTGCCGTGCATGAGTAGGAAGCTGCACCAGATCTCCAGGAGCATTGTTTCAAATCTTCCTGCAGTGACTGACTTTCTAGGTTGCTTGTTGAAACTGATTTGTGCCTGCCTGTATTTTCCTGCCACATCAAGGCTTTGGCAAGCTGGGGCCACCAGCCGAGCGTGAAGCACTTGGATGCCATTGTGACAAGGACTATGTTTGTGCCGAGGGAGCACAACATTTAGGGAGAGCTCTAGCCCCGCGAAGCAGATGTGTTGAAGAACACATCATGTATGAGTCTCTTTTAAGTGCCCCCAAAATTTACTGAAGAAATTGCCAGTATCTCACTAGCGATCAAGGCCTCCTGTGGGGGCTGCTCCAAAGCACTGCTGAGCTTGGATCGCTCTCTGCTCCCTAAGTTAGTAAGGGAATGACTTCCAGAGCCCCACTGTGTTGCTTCTGCTCTTGCATTTGCAGGAATAGCAGCAAGAATAAAGGATCCACTGAGGGCTGCTGAACATGGACTTAACCCCTTGGGAGGGGTCCGAGCTACAAGTCACTGCAAGGTGGGAGACCGAGGAAGAGAAATATCAAAGCCCTCCCCCTAGGAAAGCGCAGCTGTGGGAAAGAACTGCAGTCGTGGGGCCACCATCAGAGGGGCAGCACCAAGTTTGGGTGCTGGTGTTGGGCTGTGGGCTGTATGGGTTTGCATGTGGCCTTGCTGAGCAGGTCCCACTGCAGAACAGGGCATCAGCATTGCAGCAGCAACAAAGATTTCATTCAGTAGAATCGGGATGGGCTCTCTGGGACACTGAACCTATAGTATATAAAGATCACAGCTGATATCTCAAATTCCAGGGAGTTGGGGTGGTGGTTTTTGATTTTGTTTTGTTTTGTTTTGTTTTTTTAAATAATATGATCTCTATGTTCTAAGATTTTAGAGAATCCGAGGGTTTCATTTTAATTTCCCCCTCTTTCCTGTAGGACTGATGCTGCTGTACATGCATAATGACACAGAAAGCCTAGAGGATAGTTTTACCGTGCAGCTGACAGATGGCAAGCGCACAGTCCAAGGGACACTTTACATCTACATCATGCCAGTCAACGATGAAATCCCTCATCTTTCCAGGTTAGCTAAGTGACATTCAGTGCATAAAGGCTTACAAAGAAAAAAATATAAAAGAAAGCAATGGAAGCAACCTGTTTTCCCACCAGCATCCAAGCACACCCACAGTACGGATGAGATCCTGCTTTCGTTTCATGTGTTACCCCTGAAAGCTGGTTCACAACAAGGCTGTGCATGCTGCTGCCTGGTGCAGGACCATGACAAGCCACAGAACACCATCCAGCAAAAACCATTCATGCAGAAATAGCTGGTTTGTGGTCTTCAGGCGGAAGCTTGTTTGTATTTGAGTTAATGGCAAAATCCTCATTTTATTCAATTAGGCCAGAGTTGCTCCTTTTTCACACTCTGCAACTCTCCCACTTCTTTATTCCCTTCTGTGTGTTTTCTCCATTCTCTTTAATCTATTTTTAACAATGAATCTTGTTGGGAAGAACACAGTTTGGGGTTTTTTTAATATTTAAGGTCCAAAGCCAGTTGAAGTCAGTGTTAATGCTCTTGTTCCTTTTAGGAGAGCCAGGGTGCCACCTCTGGAAATAAGGCTTCAAACAAAGAAGGGGGAGCTATATGGAGAGTAATATTAATTAATTGTCTCTGTTCACAAGCAGTAAGGTCCTTCTGCCATCCTTTTGCCATAAAATAGCCTATCATAAGGTTTTTGAATGACATGGCAAGCCTAATGCAAGTGGAAGCTTTTGTTTATTGGTTTGAGGAACATGGTCTGGTGGCATGTTGTTAGATTGGGATTAGGGAGATGTGGTTTCACTCACTTCATAGCCATAAGACCTGTTTTGGCCTAGTTAGTGTCTCTACTCTTAAGAATTCAACTTAAAATATAAATCCTATGGACTTGCTGCATCCCTCCAGAAATGTCAGATCCAGTCTAAAAAAGAAGATTAAAATATTAATTTTTGCCTCTTGCTTTATATAGGCCCTTTAAAAAGTCTCCATGGGCCACAGGGGAAAAAGCATCAGTAAGGCTAATACTTCAGTGTCCTCTCTGCATGGTGATGGTAACATTTTTTTTTGACTCACAAAAACAGTTTGTAGAGATAAAATTCATTTCTATTCTCATTCCACAAGTACTTTTAGGACTTGAAAAATAAAACTTTTGTCTCAAAGAGAGATAAAAATCAACTAAAAACTTGTATCACTGTCCATCTCTTCCCACTAGCAGGGTTTGAATCCCCATTTTCAGGGCACGAGAAACCTGCTTGATCACAAAATACCAGGTGAACTCTTAGTTACAAAGATAAGTACAAGCTTTCTTTTTGAGGCATAGATCAGTGCACGAATGAAATCTCACATTGTTCTGCTTGAGTACCTGGGGTCCTTTTTGCAGGGCAAAGCAGAAAAGTAAAGCGTGGTTGCCCCTTTCTGGATGGGAACAGCAGCTCGTGGTTTGCACAGGGGAGCATCAATGCTCAAAACAGCTTTGGCTTCATTCCCAGAGCATCACGTGTGTATTTTGAAAAATTTCATAGAAGTAGTAAACAAGAAGTTGGTATAAAATGGATACATGTCCCTGCTTCCTACCAGTGTTTCCTTAGGAGCTCGTGAGTGCAGAGCCATCCAGCCTCTTTGCTTGGGGGCAATGTTGCCAGCCCTCCCCCTTTCCTCTCCAGCCAGGTCCTCTCTTTGCAAGGTGTGCTACTGTGTCTTCTCTTTCATCCTACTCTTCTCTGACTATTCCCTTGGTCTTGTTTTCTTATGCTTCACATCTTTCCTTACTTTCCACCATTTCTTGCAATTTCCCTATTGCTGTCTGAGGATGGTTCCTTGCTGCTACTTCTGTTTTCATGCATGTGAAACGGCTTTTCTGGGTCTGTATGTTTGCTCCTTCCTGGTGTGAGCAACCCCATGAAAATGCCTCTTAATTTAGTTTTTAAATTTCCATGTTATTTTCTAGTCCATTGGAAGTGAGCTTTTTATCTCAAATCTCATTTCCACATTCCCAGTCCATGGACCAAATTGAGCCCTTTTGTAAGGGAAGGAAATGTGCCAGTATTACCATTTTCCATCAAGCTGTGGAGCTGGGAGTGTGCTTTTCTTCTGCACAGAGGCATGAATCTGACTCATGCTTTCATCAAAACCCATGAGGCTGAAGGACAACGTAAGAAAAAAAATCGTGTGTACATATGTGGCAACACTTTCTGTCCCAGTCCTGCATAAGCAGATGTGTTGAAAGGTTTTTTTAAAAATTCTATCTGATCAATGCCTGATCAATGCTAAGAGGAGCCTTTTTATGCTTAATAAATTGGAGAAATTGCTCAAAAATACTTCATCCATATAAAAGTGTGAGCCCTGTACTGCTGCCAAGAGAAGTGAGACCTGTGGTGTCGTGCCGAGTAAGCGATGGTCACATGAATTAGAAAAGCTTAGGTACAGATCCCTCACTGCCACGGTTTTCCCAAAGATGTGAAAATGTAACAGGGAAAACACTAAGCAGCATTCATTCTTTCCAGCCAGATCTGCCTCTTTTGGACATGATCGTGGGCCACGTACCAAGCAGATCAGAATAACATCTTTAAACGATCTGAGCTCCCTCTTCTACCACTTTGAAGTTAGAAGTAACTAAGAAACAAGGAGCCTCGGGAAGAGCTTCTGCCCATTGCCTGTGCTGGGTGCTCTACCAACACATCAATGCCATTGTTGCTGCAGGTAATGCAGAAAAGCCAATGGCCTTTCTTATAGCACATGCATTTATTTTAATTACCCTTACCCAGATTTGTTATCACTATTCTTAGCAAGTTTTTACCCACACTCTCTCTTTGTCACTTTTCCAAAACCATCCTGGAGAAGTCTCTTGGGTCCCAGGCACTTCAACTTCCATCCTGAGAAGCAACGGTGACGTTGGAGGAGTTGGGACAAAGTTTGTGCTTTAAGTTTGGGCAAGAGCATGTGAGAAATAAGTAACCTCTGTGCAACTCAGGGAGACACCCTGAGCTCAAGGAAGTCTGGCTTGAATAATTAAATCCTCCTCACTAAATAGGTAGCAATTGCTGCTGGTTTGGTTTTTCACTAGTGTCTCCTGTCTCCTTTCCTGTTTCTTATCTTCTTCTTTTTTTTTTTTTTTCTCTACAGAAACACAGGTTTGGAAGTTGAAGCAGATGAGAAAAGTAATTTCCAGTGCTGGGTCAGAAGCATACACCAAGGATGCTCCAGGGGATGAGCTCGGCTGAACTGTCCCAGTGTGCTCAGGCATGCAGCTGAAGGTAGTAGTGGCTTTAGGCCTTTTATTTCTGTTTTCCTGGCAACAAGTGCAATCCTCAGCCATCTCCCACAGCAGCAGACTTGTTTCAGAAATTGTTTAGTTCATGACTTGACTTGGCTGATAGGGTAGGCAGTAAGACCAAATATAGGTTAGTATTTGAAACTTGCTCCTGTGTTTAGGTGGCTCTACTTGGTCCCCTGCAGGATTTCTTTCTCCATTTCTCCTTGCCTTTGATTCAAAGATGCCCAGAGCTTCTGCCCCTATCCCACCTGGAGCTCACACAACATGCCTATGTAACACTAAGGCAAGCTAGAAGCCATCCTCCAGCATCACCCTGCAGCATCCCAGCCCTGCTGGGCAAAAACTCAGAGGAAAAGCTTTGCCTCTTGAGCTCAGACCCTAGTAAATGGATCTTGCTACACATCTCCCTCTGCCATCCCTTTCCATAACGACACGTTCTATCTGACTTTTATATTGGTTCACTAAGCCACTGTGCTGTCTTCTTCCTTTTATAATTAAGCAACTCGAGAAATCCTTTGAGGTCAATAAATTCTGAGGAGGCTTACATAAAACAGAATATAAAGTGGAGAGCCCTGCCATCAGAAGCCAGTAAAAGTCAGCCTCTTTGTGCAACACCTCTGCAAATGGCATTATGTCATTGCCTAATATTAGTAAGAAACAGTAAGATTATGTTTTTTGTTCAGGGCTATAAAACGTAATGAGTCTCACATAATCTACTGAAGGGAAGGGGAGGGGGAGAGCACGAGACAGGAGGAAGGTGACTGTAAAAGGGAAGTTCCATTTTTTGGACATACTGAGTGCATTAGGAAATCTAGCTTGTAACACCCAAATAGACTTTAATGTGCTCTGTCCTATGGATGTAATTTATTTTGTTTTGCTTTGCTTGCTCTGAACACACACACAAAACCTTTCAGGAGTCTGGTGGTCTTGTTTCAGTAAATACAACATAATGGGAAGCTGGAAAATATTATGGGGTGGGTGCGGATGGCATTTTTCATTCTGGGTCATGATACATTGCTGTGTCTCTGATGCTGCTGATCCCAGCTCAGCAAAGCACATAGTATTATTCTCAACCTTCAGAACCATGTTGACATATTTCCGGTGCTAAATATTTACTTTCTCACCGTACGAATGTAAGTGCCCAACCAAGAGATCTGTGGAATCATTCATTTCGGAAGAGGAAAGAAGCAATCCTCTAAGGGAGGCTTTGTGCTACCGACCTGAATATGCAGGTTGTGTGGGAGTTACATACGAGCTGTGAGGGCTGGGGACGAAGCAAACTGCTTCTCAGCTGAGCAGTAATCTGTACTAAGGATGGGGCTTTACACAGGGAGCCAAGCACTGTAGGCGATGGCCGGTTGGCTTTTCTGTCCTGCTTGGTCCTAGTGAAGGTGGAAGGACGTTGAAATGGAGTGGGAAGAGACCCCTGCAAACTGTGCTCAGTACATACCAGCAGTAAACCTCAGACTGGGACAAGGGGCTGGGGGAAATATTTTAGCAGTGATATTCTGTAACCAAAGGAGAGGAAGGCTTTTTTTTTTTTTTTCACACACCATAACTATTCACTAATGCATGCATGAACTAACTGTCCTTTCTGTCAAGCGCCTTCATTAGTATTCTTTTTCTTTCTGTACTGGCGTTAGACTGAAAGAGAGATTATACTGAAAGTTGGCTGGCTATCAGTTGGTCCAATTTTATGTATTTTAAAATGTGTGCTTTTTATAGGGCTAAAAATTAGTCTCGAACTTTGGTGCAAGCAGCACCTACTAGAACTATTGGCTATTAGCTTGCTTTTTGGATACCCAGTTGATTCCCGTGCACTGTATCTTGTGTGATATTCATCCCAAATACATGCAAGTCCCTCAAACACCACTGACCTTTTCTGGATTACTGATGAGCAGGGAATAGCACAAGAGCTGTTAGTGACAGCCAGCATCAGGATGTGAAATTATCAATATTAAGTCATGGAAGTGCATATCCAAAAAGCCAACAGATATGGTGGCAGTCCTAGAAGGTCCCTCAGGCTGGTGAGTTATAAGTAGTTCTGGGTTGGAAAAGATGCAGTTTCTGATGTCCTAACCAACATCCTGCCTACTTCTGGTCCTCCATGCTCTAGTGACACCAAGCTCCTCTTCTCCTCAGGGTACTGCAGTCCTACTTCCCCTGCATTTGTCTCGAGTGGTCTCTCTACACATTTCCAAGGAATCACTGCTATTTTTAAACTTGCCTTCCTGATACCTCGCAATTTTTCTTACCTTGCTATGGGTGGCAGATAAAAATGGTCAATAAAGGGAGACCTGCTTAGCACTATCAGAGCCGCTCTTGTTCTTTTCTTTTTCCTTTCTGAAATCTTATCTAAGAAGTGAGAACTTTTGGATTTATCTAGAGTAGCAAGGTATGGGCCCACACAGCAAGCGTGTGTGGAACCAGCACCACTTATATGTCAGCAAGAGCTGCCAATCCTCCAGAAATCCTTCATGGACCATAGCATATGTACAGTGCATGGCTTTATAGCCCACGTGCCACCAATCCAAGGCTTTCTGGAGTGAGTTTCTGGTGCTGCGCAGTTGCTCTCCACATGTGCCGCAGGTTTGGCACGTCTCCTAAGCATTGGACCCTGATCGTACGTGCTGCTCTGAAAGCACCCGCTGCAGACAGCTGGGAAGCCCCCGCCAGCCAGATGGCCAAAAAGCTCCCTGCACCTGAATCCTTAAAAGCATTTGTTCTCCAAAAAATTGTTTGTTCTCCAAGAAGGGTTTAGTGGTGACGTGGGCAGCTCTAGCTCTGCGCAAGGGGCTGGTGCGTGAAACCGCACTGTGTCCCTTTATCCGTCCGCTACCAATGTTACTGTGTCACCTGGGGTGTGAAGCTTCTGCTTGTGGTGTCTAGACTTGTGATTACTGAAAATTAATTAAACTGAAGGAAATTAGGCTGGAAGGAGAGTAGACTCCTGGGAGGGGAAAATGGAAGAGAAAATAGGATACTGGTGTTAACCCTTTCCAACTACTGAAATAGAAAGAGCTCTTAAATGCTCTCAAGTCCACTTGAACACATGTAGATAGTGAGTTGGTGTTATTTCAGGAGCTCTCACCTTACATGCTCAGATCTGGTGCAGGCAGTAGCCATAGCCTGGGTGTGATGAGCACATCAGAAGTGGGCAGCCCATTCTCCCTCTGGCCACATCTTAAATAAGTCATTTTTTTTTTCCTGAAGTAACTTGCAGATCAGCAGTAGGTTTGAAATGAGCTGGTCTGATCGTGGATAAGGTGAGGGAAACAGAGATATGTGGATGTAATCCGGTAACAATAAATCACAGCCTTATGGGGACAGGGCAGGAGTCTGGATGGGTGGCAGAGGAAGGCATGGACCAGTCTTCTCTTGCTTTTGCGTAGGTTTTTACCTGCTTTCCTGTCTCTTAAAGTCTCTCTTATATAGCTTTTCAGCATGGTATGTAAGTGCTTTGTGCCTTCCCCTTGGCATACAGCCACCGTCTGGCTAGCGAGCAAGTACAAACTGTAACACCTGGGTGTCAGCTATGAACATTAGGGTGTGCTACAATGGACCCATCTGTAGTACTTGGCACATGCCGAAGATTTTTATATGTGGTTGGCTTGAAAAGCAGGATCAGAGAGAGAGAGGAGGGAGAGCAGGGGAAGAGGGCTCCGCTGGGCACGCGGAGAACATCATTTTGGCAAAGGTGCTGGTAGGTTTCCATGGGCTTGTCTGTTTCTTCGCTCAGCTCATGCATTCAATAAAAATATCCAGGTTGTTTCTAAGAAAAGCAGGAGTAGATTTCCCCAAAGAGCAAGTTTAGAAGCCTCATTCTTTGTCTCTGGAGAACAAATCTAATGCTATAACTGAATTTAATAAGAATACATTTAATAGTAATAGATATAATAAAAACCTGATTTAATAATAACTAGTTTTATTGTTCTTCCATGTGAACCAGGTCCTGTTGTCTAAATCCCTGAGCACCACAGGGTTTCTAGCTGGCTCTGGAGGGGGGAGTGCCCTGGTTTTCAGGCTGTGGCAGCTACAACAACATTGTGTCCTGGAATAAATGTCAGTCAGGAGGGTATGGACAAGGGCTACCTTTGGTATTTCCACACCGATATCTTGAGCCCAGAGAGTCATGATAGGTTACAGTTTTACTCAGTGGATGGAAAGAACACATCCCTATCTGAAAAAGTCTATGTATCCATGAGACATCCCAGTAAAGGCAGGGAATGAGTTTGCAGTAGTAAAAGGAGCCGTAGTTTATTGCATCGGGTGCACCTAAGTGAAAATTGCAGTGCACTGAAAGGAAAGAAAACATTTTTTTCCCCCCCTCTTTATGTGGCACTGATGTGTTTTAAAATGCATGGGCAAAGTTTGTAGTTTATTTCCTCCAAAGGGGCCAAGTCCTCCTGGCATTCTTATGAACAAGCTCATTAGAATAAAATCCATTATGCGCATAACTAATGACACAAATTTACAAATCTGTTGACAATTATGACCACATCCCTCATTGCATTTGCTTGTAGCTCACTGAAGTGACCAGGGGAAGGAGTTCAATCCAGAAGTTTTACAGCTCACGAGCTCTGAGTGCAGCCATGTGAGATTATTTCCCAACTGGATTACAATGCTGTCATTAGGCAGGGCAACTCAGGAGGACCAGGGCACGAGACCGTAAACTGTCCTCGGGAGACCTGAAGTAATTTTGAAGGCAGGACAAGATATTCCTGGCTCCAGAGATCTCTTTTTTTTTTTTTTTTTTCTTTTTTTTTTTGAGCTGGGAGGGGGGAAAACACATGCGCATGCACACAAACAAGGGCTGTTCCAAGTAGTGCCTGGCGTCCTCTGGAAATGAATAGAAATCAAATTGAGACGCTGGTGTCCTCAGAGTGTTAAATATTTCCAAGTTCTTGCCAGGCGGGTGTAATTTATTGAATGTAGGTTTTGTGAAATAGTGCTCCTGTCAGGGGGAGATTGGCACCAGAGAAATGAAGGCGGCTAATTCTCAGGGGGTCCTCCCTGGCAAAAACCCTCTATTGAGTCCTCATGCTACTTGTGCTCATAACTGCCGAAAAACCAGGAGTGCCATCTGCAAACTGTGATTCATAAACACTCTGTCAGTCTGCCATCTACCCTGACATCATAAAATAACAAGAAGCAGCATTGTAATAAAGAGAGGAGGTTTGCAGTCGACCAATTAAATGCATCTAATTTATTTCTGTTACAGCTGAGGCTTTATTTATTAGTAAACAGCTGCATTTGTTACACTTTTTTTTCCCTGATTTTTTTTTTTTTTCTCTTTACTAGGAGTGTGCCAACTGGCACTTTTGATAATCCATTAATCCTAAATAATCATCTGGGTACTTCATGGTTGGTAGGAAAAAAAAAAAAAAAAAAAAAAAACGAACATAGGAAAGAAGGTGATTAAAAGTTAAAATGTAGCCGGGGAAGGAGGAGGGGGAGTGCTTCCCTGCCGTGGGTTTGCATGAGTTACAGCGAGCTTAAGTTTGCAGGCCAAGTCCTACACTCAATTTACACCTGCGAGTAACTGTCATGGCAGCCAGCTGAAAGGGCTATAAATCTCAGAGCAGGATCTGGCCCTGTGGATATTTTTTTTTTTTAAGGACGGCATGTTTGTGGTACAAGGGGAGAGTTTTGCATGTTTGGTTTACTTGTCTCCTCCTTTCTCAGCACTAACTTGATTCTCAGTAAGCTAAAAATCTGCTAATTGGTTGTCAAAGTCTAATTAGCTGATATTATAAAAAAAAAAGGAAGGAAAAAAAAAAAAAAAGGAAGATAAGTTTGCCTTTTATAATTGGAGCTGAACCACCCCCCCCCTTTCCCTCCTCTTGAACCCCCTGGTGTGTGTTAATTGAGCTCCAGGACTTTTCAGTGTATTTTAATGCTCTCTTCTTTTCAGTGCCCTGGAAAGCTTTGCCATTAATGAGACAATAATATGTACAATCAAGTAAAAGTGTAGTAAAAAAAACCTAGGCAAAGTCACATGGAATGGGGATGGTGTGAAGGGTGTGTGGATGTGTGGAGGGAGGGAGTGGTTCACCAGCCTCCCTAAAGCAGCATCATACAGCCAATAATCTTCCATAATTTTTAATTTACCTTCCTGGGCATTTCCTTTTCCTTACAAGGGGGAATGTTTGGGGTATTTTTTTTGTTCCAGGGTGTATTTTACCAGTTAGGGAAGAAGGCTATTGTCTGTAAGGGAGTCAAATGAACATGATGAGGATCCTGAAGAGGCCAAACCAGGGGAAACATTGGTCTACACTATGTTTTAGTCTTTCTGCACGTGTATATGTAGATATAAATACAAAATCCTCACTCTAGCCAGAAACCAAGCCCACCTTGAAGCCGATATGGGCTCTCACACCTCCATCCTCTCCTGTACCATCCTTCCCATAGGACCCCAGTAGCTCCCAGTGGTGAGTTAACTACCATGGAGTACATCTGTCCCATACTCCTCCTCCCATGTCCACCTCTGGGGGATCTGCACATGCCACACTGTGCCTTGTTTTGGTAGCTCAGTTTTAAAGCCTGTCTTGTTTAATAAGTAAAAAAACCCCAATGTTAAAAAGAAGTGAGCACAGGTGGGTGCTCTATATATGGGTGCTCTTTTTCGATATGTATAATAATGTTGGGTTTACTTAGTCATGTTTTCTTCTTTCTCCTCCTCCCATCTTCCTCCTCCACACCTGCTTTCAATCACTCCCCTCTGCCCTGCCTGTCATCCTAAACCACAAACCCACTAATGTTATATTTCAAGTCAAACTTTCAAGCCCACGACATTCAAGCAAGTGAATACAAAAATCTGAGTGGCTTCGCCGGCCTCGCCGGGTGGAGAGCCGGCACGGCCCCAAGGAGCACGCGGGGGATGCTGCCGACTGCTCGAGCTGCTGAGTTGCAGCCGGTCGCGGGGTTTCACCCATCCTAGAGCTTGGAGTTTATTTTTCCATTTAAAGCTGAAATTGCCTTTTGTTTTCTTGGTTGTTTGTGGTTTGGGTTTTTTGGGGTTTTTTGTGGGTTTTTTTGTGGGTTTTTTTTTGCTTTGTTTTGTTTGTTTGTTTTGTTTGTTTGTTTGTTTTGTTTGTTTG